>JAGFNQ010005088.1:0-22416 GCA_024364735.1 Boesenbergia rotunda
GGGACTTCATCTTCTGGTTGACCATTGACTTTTGGAATTTCTTCAAATACAACATCAGAAGACTCCTCAACCAGTCTAGATTTCTTGTTGTAGACTCGATAGGCTTTGCAAACGAGGAAGTACCCGACTAGTATTCCTTCATCAGCCTTTGCTATGAACTTCCCAAGGTGATCCTTGGTGTTCAGAATGAACACCTTACAACCAAACACCCGAAGGTGTTCAACTGTAGGTGGTTTCCCAAACCAAAGCTCATGGGGAGTCTTTCCTAAAAACCTATGAATGAGGACCCAGTTTTGCACATAGCAAGCTGTATTTACAGCTTCGGCCCATAAGTAACTCGGGAGTGAGTACTCATTAAGCATGCTTTGTGCAGCCTCTTGTAGAACACGGTTCTTCCTTTCTACAACACCATTTTGTTGTGGTGTTCTAGGAGTAGAGAACTCATGTCTATAACCTCTATCTTGATAAAATTCTAAAAACCTTTGATTTTGAAATTCACCTCCATGATCACTTCTAATTGTCTTAATTGTTAATGATTTCTAATTTTCTACCCTCCTACAAAAAGAAATGAAAACATCTAAGGTTTGGTCCTTATATTTTAAAAAGTAAGTCCATGTATATCTAGTGAAATCATCAATGATCACAAAGCAATATCTACTTCCATTCAATGATATGATAGTACTACAATCAAATAGATCCATGTGAAGTAAATCTAATGCAATAGAAGTACTTACAGTGTTTTTACCTTTGTGTGTAGATTTTGTTTGCTTACCCATTTGACATGCATCACAAAGTTTGTCTTTTTCGTACTTGATGCTTGGTAAGCTACGAACTAACCTCTTGTTGGCCAACTTCCGGATGTTCTTCATGTTCACATGTGCTAGTCTCCGGTGCCAAAGGGTGGACTCTTCGTCTTTTGACATGAGACACTTAGCAAAAGCATTAGTAGCACTTTCAAATGAAACTTGATAAATATTGTCTACTTTTGCTCCTACTAGTACCGTGTCCAAGGTGTCATGTTGTCTAACTAGACATTGACTTGGTTGAAAGTCAATTGTGTAACCCGTGTCACACAATTGACTGACACTTAGGAGATTAAAAGTCATCCCCTTGACTAGAAGGACATTTGAAATTCTAAGACATTCAGATATTTGAATGTCTCCTATTCCTATGATCTTAAGACTACCATTGTTACCAAATGAAACATTACCTCTACTTTTCTTGTGAAGTGTGGTAAACAATGATCTATCCCCGGTCATGTGTTTGGAGCATCCACTATCAACGAACCAAGTTGATAGATGCTCCCCCTCAATCATAACCTACACAATTCGAAAAATAGAAGTTTTAGGTACCCAAACCTTGGGACCTAAAGCATCAACTAAACAAGACTTAGGCACCCATGCCTTGACAACTTTCTTTTGAACTTTGGGTGTCCTAGATTGTCTCATATCAGTCCTAGACATGAGAGACACAAATGAGGGTTCTTTAGGACGATAACCAATACCGGCCCTATTGTAGACTGCCCTTTGGGCATTCAAGATCATGTCTAGGGTTTTAGAGCTAGTTGAGAACTTCTCAAGAATATTCTTGAGTCTCTCAACTTTACTCTTTAATGATTGATTTTCTTCTACTAGCAACTCATCATGCAAACCATTTACATCCTCAATCTTAGAGGATTTCAAATTTTCAACCTGAAGTTTCAAAGACTTAATCTCATCCTCTAACAATTCAACATGCAAATCATCAATGTTATCATCCCTAGATAATTTCAATTGATCAATTTGTAATTGCAATGCTTTAACCTTATTTTTTGACTTCTTAAGCATACTAGTTAAACATGCAATTGCTCTACAACACTTTTCAAGTTCGGGAGAAGTTACCTCTTCATCATCTGAAGATGATGAAGCCGCGTTTGATGAGTTGGAAGATTCATCACTGCTCTCTTGATCTCCCAATGCCATGAGTGCCACATGCCTTGTGCTCTTCTCCTCCTTCTATTCATCGGATGAGCTTGAGGATGACTCATCCCAAGTGGCCTTCAAGGCCTTCTTCTTCTTCTTGAATTTTTCCTCTTTCTTTTTGAATTTCTCCTCCTTTTTCTTTAATTTTGGGCATTCATTCTTGAAATGCCCTTTCCTATCACACTCAAAGCAGGAGGCATTAGTCTTATCAAGTTTAGCTTCACTAGAGTTACCTCTACTCTTGAAGCGTCGACCCCTTCTCATCATCCTTCTCACAAAGTTTGCCATCTTGGAGGATGAGGAGCCGCTGCCATCTTCCTCGGAATCGGACTCGGATTCGGAAGAGGATGAAGATGAAGAGACCTCCTTCTTCTTCTCCTTCTTCTTCTTGATTGACCGGTCCCCTGCAACTAAAGCAATCCCCTTCTCCTTGGGGCCTTTGATAGCCATTTCATGCAATTCCATTTCACAAAATAAGTCATCTAACTTAACAATGGATAAATCCTTGGATACTTTGTAGGCATCCACCATGGATGACCACAAAGCATTCCTTGGAAATGCTTTTAGTACATACCTCACAAGGTCGCGATTCTCGACCTTTTCATCAATCGAATGAAACTCATTGAGGACTTCCTTGAACCGGCTATGGAGCTCACTTACCGTTTCATTCTCCTTCATGGAGAGATTTTGAAGTTGATTGAGGAACAAGTCCCTCTTGGCGATTCTTGAGTCTCGGGTGCCCTCATGGAGTTCGATGAGCTTGTTCCACAAGTCCTTTGCACTTGTGAAAGGACCAACCTTGATGAGTTGGTCTTTGTTCATGCCGCATTGTAGAGTGACAACCGCCTTCGCGTCGGCTTCACTCTTTCGAGTTTGTTCGGCAGTCCATCTCCACGACTCAAGTTCTTTGCCTTCATCATCCTTAGGAGGGGTGAATCCCTCCTTCACCGCGAACCAAGTGTTGATGTCCATCTTTAGGTAATATTCCATCTTCGATCTCCAATATTGAAAATCAGCGCCATCATAGAATAGAGGTCGGGTGGTGGAGAAGCCTTCCCTCAAAGCCATGGATGTAGCTCTCGGTTGTTAATCCGCAAAAATAGAGCCCCAAGCTCTGATACCACTTGTTGGAACCCGGATGGCTAGAGAGGGGGGTGAATATAGCCAAACTCTTTAACCTTTGGCACTTATCAAATTTCTGCACTCAAAGTTGTTAGTAGCACAACGGAAGTAGCAGGAACAAAGTATGGAGAAAAATAGAAAACAAAGACAAATCAACGCAACTAGCAAGATCACTAACAAGGAGGGTTTACAAGGTTTGGGGATAACTTGCCCCTACTCCTTGGCGTGCCCTTAAGGTGGGCGATCCCTTGATCGTCGGCAGATCAAGCCCCGGTTATCACCGGATAGAAAGCAACCTCCTTCTCGGTGGAGAAACCTCTCCACAGCGTTTCAATCACAGCTATATGTTTAAGCACAAAGAAACAACGAGAAAGATCTTACTTAGCACTTTGCAAAGACAAGAACACAGCAAGCTCCCTCAGAGCTCCACCCAGTGACGATCTCACGCAAGAGCCCTCTCCTCGTGTCTTCTGGCTGTTGGACTCGGAGCTTCTTGTTCCCTCCTTCAAATGCTCAAGTAATGACTGGTTGCTTAACAGATTGTAGTTGCTTGTACAAGATGATGGAACTTCAGAACACGCAAGCAAGATGTGGAGAACACAAAGGCGCAGCAAGAACTCAGTTCCCGAACACTAGAACACTTGGAACTCTGCTTCAACGAAGCCTTCTTCCGCCCTTTTGTTTCTCCACTCAGCACCAAGTGACAGCATCTCCTGCAGCCTCCAGCTGCTTCCCTGCCAACGCCAGCTACCACTGAGCCCTCCCTGGACTTCCTAAGCTCCCCTCAGCTAAGCTCCAGTCAGCAGCTCCAGTCTGCAGCTCCGGCCGTTGCAACCTGAGATGGAAAACGGACAAACCTGCTCCAAGGAAAGCCTCCATTGACTTCTCCTTGAGTGTTTGAACCCTTCCCTGTCACCTGCAGCTTGATCAGAGTATTATAACAGCATATCACTCAGTAAATCAAGAATCAGAAGTTAAGCGCAGAGAATCGGATACGTTCAGACGCGATCAGAGCGTTTGACAGTGCATTTTGAATTAAAGTGATCGGTCACCGGACCGATCAGAGAGCCTCCTGATCGGTCACAAGACCGATCAGGCTGGGTCTAGACCGATCAGGCTCCGTCCTGATCGGTCCCCAACGCTCAATTAGAAATCGTGATTTCTTTGGGACTCTCCTGGATCGATCACCAGACCGATCCCAAGTTGTGGATCGATCACCCGACCGATCCACCCCTTTATCGGGCGATTTCTGATCTTCGCAGTCCAAACCTCCTGATCGGTCACCAGACCGATCAGGTCATGACCAGACCGATCAAGCTCCGTCCTGATCGATCAGGCTCCGTCCTGATCGATCATAGAGAGGAACCTGCGATGCTTGATCGTTCTCCAGAATGATCTGCACAGTAATCCTGATCGGTCACCAGACCGATCAGGAGCAGTTCAGCAAGGGAACTCAACCTTACTATTTGCTCCCTGATCGGTCACCAGACCGATCAGGAGTAAAGCAATGGGTGAAACGCATACTCCCTGATCGGTCACCAGACCGATCAGTCATCGCTGGATCGGTCACCAGACCGATCCATGAAGGAGCACCGTGCCAACTCCCTGATCGGTCACTAGACCGATCCAGGGGCTCCAACCTAGCCCTCCAAGCTAGGGTTTCATCCACCTTAGCCCTCCAAGCTAAGGATTTTTCACCTAACCCTCCAAGTTGGGAATTTGCACCTAACCCTCCAAGTTAGGACTTTTCACCTAGCCCTCCAAGCTAGGACTTTTCACCCAACTCTTCCGGATTAGGACTTTCCAAACCTAGCCCTCCAAGCTAGGACCTGACCCTCCAAGCCAGGACTTTTTCACCTAACTCTCCAAGATAGGACTTTTCACCTAACCCTCCAAGTTAGGACTTTTCACCTAGCCCTCCAAGCTAGGACTTTTCACCCACCTCTTCCGAATTAGGACTTTTCACACACCTAGCCCTCCAAGCTAGGATTTTCAACACCTAACCCTCCAGGTTAGGATTTTCCATACCATGCCTGATCCCCGACCAGGACTTAATCATAATCTTCATAATCATCATAATCAACCTAAACTAAAATCGATGTCAACACCAAAACAACAATCAGGGTCAGACTGCATCAACAATATTAAGTAAAATTGTAATTACCTTTTCATTTGCCTTTGATTGATTTTGTTGCTCTTGATTTCAATATCTTGGTCGGAGCTTCTTCCCATGCTTATCTCTAGGAATTTCAAATGGTTCTTCAATCACAATCCTAAGGTCCCACTCCATTCCGAACCATGTCTCTATCCGCATCCTCCAATAGTTGAAAACTTTGGAATCATAGAGAGGTGGGACATTGATGTCATCCCCCAACTTATCTTCAATTTCCATCTTCTCTAGCTTGTGCCCTCTCGACGATTAGTCCGACAAGAGCGGTCCTTCGCTCTAATACCGCATGTTAGATCGATGTAGGTTTGATAGAGGGGGGGTGAATAATAATTTTCGATTTCTTCCTATAATTGTTAGTGCGCAAGCGAAAATCTAATAACTAAAACAAAACTAACAATGCTAACAAACCTATTTGCGTGGTTCGGAGATGAAGCTCCTACTCCATGGCAGTCCGTGAGGTGGACGATCCCTCGATCCTTCGGCGGATCACTCCCCGGATGCCCTCCACCTAGCTCGTGTAGCTCCTTGTGGGTGGAGAAACCTCGCCACAAACTCCAGTACACTTTCTGAGCACTAAGACTACTAATAAGCTCTAACGAAGCTCATTTCGTCAAGCGTTCTCAGCTCAACTCGAGTTCTCTTAAATAGAACTCAACACTGAAACACTCACCACCAATCGACTGGTAAATTACCAGTCGATTGGTCCCACTTAACTAGCCAGCCAACGACTCTCTCAACGGCTAGTTTTTGGGTTTACCATTCGACTGCTCCCAGGGCAATCGACTGGTCTCGGGTCAGAAACCTTCTGTGAGTTTCTGTGCTTGCTAGCAGTCAACTGTTATATTCCCAGTCGACTGCCCAGCTTACAAACACACTCCTCCTCACTCTAATGACCCTCCTCCATGCGTGCCTTCAGGTACACTCCCATGACTTGCCCCTTGAAGTCTTCTTCCATCGGCTATCGTCCCTCGAATGCGCACACAATCCTTCCCTTGGCTTGCCTCCATGCCACTCTTCACGTGTGCCCTTTTAAGTCCACTTCCCGGCTTACTCTTGGAGTCCTCCTCCCTCGGCTCTCGTCCGTTCATGACTCAGCTGACTCTTCACCAGCAGACTTGACTGTTGCCTTCGTGCCCTCTTCGTCTTCGGCTCCCGTCCCTTGGATGCACACAAGCCTCCATCTTGTCTCCATGCCATCCTTCATGCATGCCTCGAAGTTCGCGCCCCTCGGCTCATCATCCCTGCTATCCATGGTCCCTC
Source organism: Boesenbergia rotunda (assembly GCA_024364735.1). Taxonomy (NCBI): domain Eukaryota; kingdom Viridiplantae; phylum Streptophyta; class Magnoliopsida; order Zingiberales; family Zingiberaceae; genus Boesenbergia; species Boesenbergia rotunda. The sequence continues at coordinate 6,514 of JAGFNQ010005088.1, forward strand.
GTGTGCACACAAGCCTCCAGCTTGTCTCCATGCCACCCTTCACCATACCGAAGTCATCCAGCTAAGTCCATTGTGTAACCTGCACATCCTGCACACTCACATACATGTATTAGAACACAAGAGAAAACCTAACTTAAACCCTTTGCTCAAATATCAAAACACGTGGTCACTCCGGACCATAGATTGCCTAAAGAAAAAGTGACCTTTCATCATCTTCTTCATCATATCTTCTCCCAATAAGTGATCTTGATCTTATCGTGTCGGTCTTGTGAGAGTCACAATTACTCCCACCATATGGATGCTTAACCTTTAAATTTGATGACACCAAATTTCACTTTCACATAATCAGTTACTTTCTTATAGTTAAAAATTCTCTCCAGTTCGTTAAGTCAATCAATGAATTCTTCGATCCTCAACGTATTAGAAAACTCTTGAAGATCAACTGAAAATCCGATATCTCCATTCTGCTCCTCTCAACCATGGCTTTAGCCCATTAAGTCAGATTGAGGTCATTTAACTAATCCATATCCTATGCAGTGCTTTTCTAAGTATTATGGGTAATTTTCTTGATGAACCTTAACTAGCACTACTTTACCGTTAGAATTATTGCATATGGACCTATTTGATTGTCATAGCACTCCCTCACTAGTAGGGAGTAAATATTGTTTGGTAATAGTAGATGATTTTTCTAGATTTACTTGGGTATTTTTCATGAAATATAAGGATGATACCTTAGAAATTTTCATAGGTTTTAGTAAGAGGGTTGAAAATGAGAGACGCCTCAAAATCAACCGAATTAGGAGTGACCATGGTGGGGAGTTTGAAAATTTAAACTTCTCACACGTTTGTTTAGTAAATGGGTACAAGCATGAATTTTCATGCCCAAGAACCCCTCAACAAAATGGTGTAGTAGAAAGGAGAAATAGAGTCTTATAAGAAGCTGCTAGGACTATGCTTAATGTATATTCTCTACCTAGCTACTTTTGGGCCGAAGCGGTAAATACCACGTGTTACATCCAAAATCGGGTTTTAATTCATAGGTTTTTAGGAAAAACTCCATTTGAGTTGTGGAATGGGAGAATTCCACAAATTCATTACTTTAGGGTTTTTGGATGTAAGGTCTACATTTTAAACACCAAGGATGATTTGAATCTAAGGCGGATGAGGGGATCTTGGTAGGATATTCATCCACTAGTAGGGGATATAGAATGTATAACAAAAGGACTAAGGTAATTGAGGAGTCATCCAATGTGGATTTTGATGAGTTTACAAACACTTACTCTAGAAAATCATCTATTGATAAGGACATAGAAGAAAGTCAACCCCTTGCCCAAGAAGTTCAAGACTTACATTTGGAGGGCAATGATCAAGGGGGAGGGAGAAGTGCACCAGAGGATGAGCATCATGTAGCCAATGAACCCATAACCTCTAGGCCCTTAAGGCATCACCAAGATCACCCCATTGACCAAATAGTGGGTGATATCACTCAAGGGGTGAGGACTAGGTCTTACTTTAGGGAACATAATAGTCAAATTGCCTTGATTTCTCAATTAGAACCGAAATCTATTGATGAGACATTAGGTGATGTGGATTGGGTCCTAGCTATGCAAGAGGAGTTGAATCAATTTGAAAAAAGTGAAGTATGGGAGTTGGTTCCTAGGCCCAATGATTGTACCATTGACACCACAAGATGGGTCTTTAGGAACAAGTTAGATAACCAAGGAAAAATTACTAGAAACAAAGCTAGGTTGGTAGCTAGGGGGTTTAATCAAGTAGAGGGCCTTGACTATGATGAAACATATGCCCCTGTAGCTAGATTAGAGTCTATTAGAATTTTATTAGCATATGCCGCTCACATGGGTTTCACGCTTCACCAAATGGATGTGAAGTCGGCATTCCTTAATAGGGTCATCAAAGAAGAGGTCTATGTAGAACAACCACCCAGGTTTGAAAATCCAAACTATCCTAGGCATGTCTACAAACTAAGAAAAGCCTTGTATGGATTGAAACAAGCTCCCTGGGCTTGGTATGAAAGGCTTTCATCATTCTCAGTATCCAAGGGGTTTAGGAGAGGTACGATTGATCCAACTTTATTCCTAAAATCTAAGGATAAGGACATCTTTGTGGCCCAAGTCTATATGGATGATATTATCTTTGGGTCAACAAATAGTGAATTTCTCCATGAGTTCATTAAATGTATGGAAAATGAGTTTGAGATGAGTCTTGTGGGAGAATTGACTTTCTTTTTAGGCCTACAAGTTAAACAAACAAATGAAGGGACTCATGTGTATCAAACTAAATATGCTAGGGAAATCATTATGAAATTTGGACTAGAAAATGCTAAGGTGGCATCTACCCCTATAGGAACAAATGTCAAAATAGATAATGATCATGAAGGTAAAATGGTTGACTCAAAACAATATAGGAGCATGATTGGTAGTTTATTGTACCTAACCGCTAGTAGACCCGATATATTATTTGCGGTAGGTATGTGTGCAAGGTATCAATCATGTGCCAAGGAATAGTTGAAAGGGACCAATTTTGAGTTAAGGGGAGGTTTAGGTTTAAATTTGAAAATTTAACCTTAGAACTTCAATTTTTGAAATTTTCTAAAGGTTTAAGAACTCCAAATCATTGTTGGTATAATAATAGAAGTTGGAGCATATTTTGAGAGAAAGATTCTTCTTAAAGGCATGAGTTTTCATTTCATTGGTTAGATGCTCTATGTTGAGCATTAGAGACGATGGAAGATTGAAAATTTTGATCATGATAGATGTGTGCTTAAGGTTGAACATAGGATACAATGAAAGGTATGCGATTTTCATTGGGTTACTTTGTAAGAAAAGAATTTTTGATGTGTGTCAAAAGAGGAGAAAATGTAGGGTTTAAATTAGAAAAATCCTCATTTGTGCTTTGACACAGATGAAGAAGGGAGTTAGGCTAATACGGGTTAGTCTAACTTAAGCATATTGTCAAATATCAAAAAGGAGAAGACTATCGATGCAATCTTCTTTGGGTCATGGTTGACTAGGTTGACTAAGCTGGAGTTGACTCGAGTTTAAGTTTTGATGTTTGGACAATATGTGTAAATGATAAGTTAAGTAGGTCAAGGTTAACTAGAGATTTGATTGGTAAAGTCCTAACTAGAAGTTAGGCAAACTAGAAGTCCTAACATGAGGTTAGGCAAATGGAAGTCCTACGTTAAGTCCAATGTGGGTTAGCTGGGTGCTAAATACTTGACACAAGAGAAGTCCTAGTGGGATTAGCCAAACCTGGTAGGGAACTAGGTTAAGTACAATGAGGATTAGCTAGGAACTAAACACTTGGCACTTGAAAAATCCTAGTTGGAAACTAGACAAGGGAAAGTCCAAGTGGGCCAATGGTTGTCCAAACACTTGGTAAGGAAGTCTAGCAAGTCAAGGTTGATTGAATGCTAGGCAATAGAAAATCCTAACAAATCACAATTGATTGGGTGTTGGACAAGGGAACCCTAAACTTAGGTTATGTAGGTTAATGCTTGGGTAATTGATTAGGCAATTGGTTGGCCCAATACTCGATTAGGCAATTGATTGGGGAGTTTTTCTCGCGAAACAGAAAGACTCTGGATCGATTGGGTAATTGGTCAAACCATGGCAATTGATCAGGTGGGGAACTCTTCCTTATGGGAATGGAAACTCTCGTAATCGATCAAGTGATCGATTAAGAGACTAATTGTCACGAGAACAGGAGTTGTCTTAATCGATCAAGTGATTGATTAAGACTGTTGAATCGATCAGGCGATCGATTGAGAGTCCTCATGTTACGAGAACAAAAGTTGCCTTAATCGATTAGGTGATCGATTAAGGTTATTGAATGGATAAGTTGATCTATTAGGAAAAGCAGAAAAGAGCCATTGCGAGGATTAAATAGCTGGATTTGATCGGATCTGACCTGGTAATCGATTGAAAGTAAGGTCAATCGATTGAGAATCCTAAATCAGCACGATATAAAGGGTTTTCACAAAGATTCAATGTTAGAGCTTGACACAACACTTGATGTTGGTTCTTGGACGATTCTAAGCGAAGTGCTGCTGCATTTCCGAGTCTACAAGAGGTTTCTCTGAGCAACAAGAAAGCAACAAAAGAAAGGTTCTTTGTATAATCGTTTTTCGATTTCTTGTGTAACTGAGTTTGTATTTTCTCATGTATTCTTGTGTGAGTTTGTATGAGGTTTCTTTAACTCCGAAGTGTTTCCGAGAAGAGGAGTGTGTTCATAGTGGAGTTGTGTGCATGGTGTAGATTCCTAGATTAGTTACTTAAGGAGGTGGATACTAAATAAAGATCAAGGTATTAGCATTGCTTCAAATTTCTACTGTGACAAATCTTCAAAGAGTAAAGTGAGCTATTCATCCCTCCTCTAACTCTGTCTTTACAATGCTTCCCGCTTCAAATGGGATTACTAGTGTGAGCAAGCTTTTCAGGAGTTGAACGATTATTTTACACAACTATCCATTCTGAATAAGACTCGTCCGGGAGAGAAGTTGTGGGTGCATTTGACCGCAATAGGTAGCTATGAGTTCAATATTAGTGTGGCAAGAAGGGGCCCAACAACACTCAATGAATAATATCAGTTATCTATTTAAAGGATTAGACCTTCCATTATACCAGTCTTGAAAAACTAACACTGGGCTTACTTTGATTGATTGATACCTACGACCATATTTTATGTATCACCTTTTAATCATCTTGACTGATACCCCGCTCGAGTGTATACTGGGAGGCTGATCAAATTGCTATATGGAGCAGAGCCCCGTGAGATTGGTGTAGAAACTCTAAAATCTGATAAAGTTATTGTGCTCGTCCTCCCCACGCACTAACCATAACATCCGGACTAGCAGTCTCCGTGATTTACCTTCTCTGTGTTGGCCATGAGACGGATTGGCGGGATCGCTGGGGTGAGCAAATCGTCTTTTGCCATCTAGAACAGTGAACTTAGAGGTGCAGGTGGGATCTTAGTTGCAAAAGGTGGATCCGCCACCCTAACGGCCCTCTGGTCTCTGCCCCACAAGTGTCCAGAGGGGGTAAATCATGGTGAATGCTGGGCAGGTGAGGCACCCAGGCGCGAGGGATTTTTTTTTAAATAGCAGCTGAGGTTTTATCTCCCACGCATACCGTCGATCCTCGAATCCATTGCAGGTGGGATCTTAGTGTCTCCACACGAGGAGGAGATAAAAATTACAGGCGGCCCGAAATGCAGAAGCCGCTCAAGTCTTAGTGCATCTAGAATGTCAGTTGGTCAGGCAACAAATGAAGAGCACCTTCGACATCAAAGATGAAAAAGTGAAGAAGTATTATGAAACTACAAACCGGGCTAAAGAGCATTTGTTAAAGTGGTGTTGAAGCATGTTCCTCGGGAAGAGAACCATGAGACTGATAAATTGGCCCGACTAGCTATCTCGTTGGCGGTATTGAACATCTAGAGAAGTTGTAGCCCAAGTAGAGTTGATGTCATAGATTGGAGCAGATCATTAGCTGGAGGAAGGTGATTATAGAATAAAGTTCTTTGCATATTTTCAAAAAGGGTAATTATGTTGTGAACTCATATGGACTAGGCAGATTCACCACAGTGTCGCTAGATTTCTGTTGGTCAACGAAGTCCTCTATAAGTGTTCCTTTGCAGGACTATTATTGAGATGCACGAGGAGGAAAAAAAAAGGTAGATTATACAATCCAAGAGATTTATGAGGGATGTTCCAAGAGCCATATAGGATGTCGAACGCTAGATTGTAAGGCCCTCATGACCGGGTACTTCTAGCCCATTATGGAGCAAGATGCAAAGTAGATGGTGAAAGCTTGAAAAAGTTGTCAAGACGCCAGCTTGGCAGTCCTAGTGGGCAATGCTCATGAAAGTTGTAGTTGTCACATGTCCCTTTGATCAATGTGGGGATGAATAATCGAAACTTTCCCACTCACACTGCTAACAAAAAAGTTTTTAATTGTAATGATCGACTATTTTTCTAAATGGGTGGAGATTGAATCCTTGTCTTTCGATTATTTTACAAAATAAGCAATGATGAAGTTCTTGTGACAGAACCTTGTCTTTCGATTCAGCATTCCTCGATGACTTATTAAAAACAATGGTTGACAATTTTAAGGTAGAAAAATACAAGTTTGGTGTCATGAATTAAAGATTCAGTAGTCTTCATCTCTATTGCCTATCCTCAAAGCAACGGGTAGGTGGAAGTCACCAATTGAGACCTAATCCATAATTTGAAAATTAAACTGGAGCATGTCAGGAGAACTTTGGTTGAAGAGTTTTCTAGTTTGCTTCGAACGACCCCCCAAACAACCACTAGAGAAATGACCTTCAACATGGTATACGGAGCAGAAGTCGTTCTGCCTACTAAGATTGGTGTAGAAATAGCTCGGGTCAGGCTTATACTCCAACTGACAATGAAGTCACCCGAGCAAAGAAGCTCGACCTTGTTGAGTAGAACAGAGCTCAAGCCTTCTACCGAATCGAGCTGTATAGAAGCCGGTTTACCACACTTACAACAAACGAGTGGTCCCTCAATCTTTTCAAGTTGAGGACTCGATGCTGCTGGAGGTTCAGCCCAAGCGTAGCGGAGAGGTAAGCTCGACTTGAACTGAGAAGTGCCTTTCCATGTAGTTAGCCGAGCATGTATTGGGATTTGTTACTTGAGGGATGTAGATGGGAAGCTATTGCATAGGCTATAGAATCTTTTTCACTTGCAACCTTACTATAGTGGATAATGTAAGCCCCAGTTAGGTCATTGAAAACTATTTTATTAGTGATCCTGTCGCCGAGCGTGGTGGAGCCGCAACCGGAATGACGGTGTAGGGATGAACGACGTGGATGCTGACGGGGCGTCCTCACTCAGAATGGCAGCTTCGTGGGGGGTATCCTCCGACCGAATGGAAGTGGATGTCACCTGGTGCAGGGCCGGCCGACGAGAGGTGAACCTGCTGAGGAAGATGACCGTTAGCAACCCAGCCGGGAGACGTCCCGGCAAGGCACTCCGACGGTCAAGTCAGTACTCCGAGGAACAGTAGCAATAATGGAGCACTGGAAAAATAAGAGGCTTCGCGCGAGTATGTATGCGTACCTGAGAATGAGGAGTGGAGTGGCTTATATAGCCGGGGAAAAGGACCAGGCATGGCCTGTGTCAGGATCTTCTGACAGGGTCAGAAGATGTGGTATGGTGCTGTCGATATGAGTATAGCCTGTGTCAGGATCTTCTGACAGGGTCAGAAGATATGGCATGGTAGTGTCGACTGTAACCATCCTTCTTTGTCGTATACTATTTGTCTTATACGAGGACAAAGACAGGTTTCGGTAAGGCGGCGCCTGTCAGAGAGTGTCCGTTCGTACGAGGAGTGACATCCTGTTACCTGCAGCTGGTGCAGGTATATATTGTCCTTTTCTCAGGGTGATTCCGAGAGAGTGTCCGAGCGGACATCCGGGCGGCTCGGCCAGATGGGTATCAGGCACGAGCATAAAGGACTGCCGGGCGGATGCACTCGGCTGATCGAGGCGTGCAAGCCTTACTGGGGTCGACCGGGTTTGACCGGCCGGATGAACCGCTACATTTATTCTAACCGACCGCCTTTAGTCCGACCGGCTGGCGAAGACCTTGGGCCCGGTCAGAATGTCAGTTGAGTCGGCTGCTCGTATAATGACGTGGACCCTGAAGCTGGTCAGGTCGTTCGCCACGTTGGCTGCCCGTATCGTGCAAAATATAGGGCAGGATCAATTAGCAAAAGAGGTTAAGGCATGATTATATGGTTAGTTTCTCAAGCGAGTGAGATACACCAAATGTTTAAGCAAGCAATCGTAGAAAAAAACTTAAAAAAGTAGTAAAGAAAGTCAAAGGGCCTTATGGATGCCTTATAAAACAACCCGTTTGGGGAAGGGGGAGGTTTAGTAAATATTAATTAGGTGATAAATTCATGGAGCGAAAGAAAAGAGGTTCTTAGGCACTCGATTTAGTGCCATGACCCCGCTCGGCGAGAATCTGACACCTTAAAAGTTATTGTTACAGTCATCGAAGTCTAGTTGGAAGAAGGTGAACATGTTGTTGATGCCAGAAGTACCATATCGAATCTTGTTTTGATATTGGCAAAGAATTTAAAGTTTAGTACTATTTGTGATCTAATAAAGTTACTCAAGTGTGCAGGAAAGTCCTAACTAATCTAGGCAAGAAGCACTGGCCGAGGGTTGGACACCTAAGACCTGACCAAGGGTTGGGCACTAAGTCCTGGCCGAGGGCTGGGCATCGAAGACCTGGTTCGAGAAATTGGGCACTAAGTCCCGGCTGCGGGCTGGGCATCGAGACCTTGTTCGAGAAATTGGGCACTAAGTCCTGGCTGAGGGCTGGGCACCGAAGACATGGTTCGAGGAATTAGGCACTAAGTCCTGGCCGAGGGCTGGGCACCGAAAACCTGGTGAGTAAAGCTAGCCACTAAGACCTGGTCGCGGATTGGGAACAAAGACCTGGCGAGTAAAGCTGGGCAAAAATCCAACCGGAGGAGCCGGTTGGCAAAAGATAAACTCTCCTTTGAGGAGTAAGTGAGGACGCATTCCCCGTCGAGGGAACAGTAGGTGTCGGTTTGACCTGGGGTTACATTTGGGAGACCTGAAGTCAGAACCAAGACAGCTACGGCTGTAAAAATTGACTAATATTCTTGCTTTGTTTGTTTTTGAATTAACCTTGGATGCAGGGGCCGAAGGAGTGTTTTTCTGCAGCTCAGAACGCCCCAAAGGAAAGGGGCAGGCAGCTGGGCTAAGCGCCCGAGAGATCCCGGGCGCCCAAGGTGAAAAGTCAAAACAGTAAAGAAGCAAGAATGCTTCGAAATCACACTGGGCTAGGCGCCCGAAAGGTCCCGGGCGCCCAAGGTCAACGCCAAAGAGGTAATAGAAGCAAATCAGCCACGAAGCCAGCGGACCAAGTCAAGCTAGGTGCCTAGGAGGTCACGGGCGCCCCAGTCAGCTCCAGAGGCCTAGTCGAAGGGGATAAGCACTGACCGAGCTGTGGATTGAGTTTTCCGCAGATGAAGGCACGTGTCAGGCACCCCCAGGAGCACTATAAAAGGGGCTCGACCCCAAGGCTTCAAACACACAACTTTCTAACGCTCCAAAGTTTTTCGTTCAAGCGCTCTGCTCCGGCAAACTCCGACTTCGAGATTCCAGCGCTGACGATGACCCTCTGCTCCGAAGTACGATCCACATCGGGCATCGGTAACGAAAAGTGTAGTTCTTTCCATTTACTGCAATATTCTTGTACTGAAATTTATAAATATTTTGCGCGATTATAGAATTGCTCAAAGTAAAGGGTCAAGGATCGTGGGCCATGGAGTAGGAGCCGACCACGACTCCGAACCAAGTAAAATACTTGTGTTCCTGTGTAATTGTTTCATTTCCGCTGCACGCTTTCTCTTTTCTTAATCCGAAACGTTTTAACGATATTCACCCCCCCTCTATCGTTTATCTCGATCCAACAAGTGGTATCAGAGCGGGTGGGTCAAACTTGGTGCAACCACCAGTTTGAAAGTTTTTTTCAGATTTACAAAATTTTTAATTTTTTTCACTTCTTTCTCGTTAATCGAGGTTGGTACAATACCATTCGATCTTTTTCGCTTTTTATTTCAAATAAATAATATCTTTGGGTGGGTTTAAAATATTCTTACGCCTTTTTTAATTTTGAATTCTTATTTTTTTACCATAAGTCAGAATTGATAAAATGATCAATTTTTGAAAATTTATCATAAACTTTTTTTTTCTATTATTTTAATATTTTTTCTCGAAATTTGTGATACCTTAATTCGAGCAAACTTTCTCTCAATTTTTTTCATTATTAATCAGAATTGATAAAGCCAACATATTCAAAATTTTGTCAAAATTTTTTTTATTATTATTTTTACCTCGAAATTCATGCAATACCTTTTTGTGCTAGTTTTTTTTTCTCCCGCACTACTAATCCAAGACCAAGTCTTGGTACATTTTTGGTGTTTCCTTTGTGTACAAGGTTTAAACTAAATGGCCAACCAAGAGTGGAACAGTGCCCGTCCACCGCTATTCTCCGGCGAGAACTTTAATTTTTGGAGAAGTCAAACGGAGTCCCTTCTGAAAGCCCACATGGACTTATGGTTGATCATCCCAATGGGGTTTAGAATCCCCACAGAAGATGGGATAGCACTCGCCTGGGACAAATTGGATGAACCAACACTCAACATGATCGAGACAGATGCAAAGGCGACTGCAATCCTACAATGCAGCCTAACAAAAGAAGTATTCAAGAAGATTGGACCATTCGAATGTGCTAAAGAGATGTGGGAAAAACTGATTAACGTACATGAAGACACTTACAACATCAAGGACTCAGAAGGTGTGTTGTCCGAATCATCAGAGGAATCGAACGAAGAAGAAGAAGATCACCTAAGTTATCTTGCATTCTCGGTCCAAGCACAAACAGCTGAATCAGAGTCTGAACCCGAATCCGAAGCCGAATCCAAACCAGAATCAGAAGATGAGTCTAGATCCGAGGCGACAAGAATCAAGGGGGAGATTCCCAATAAGGAATCCAAAGGTAAAATTATAAATTCAAATTTTAAAAATCATGTAATTTGTTACACATACAGGGAGAGAGGGCACTACAAAAGTAAGTGTCCTACTCGTAAGATACGAACGACACCACCGACGACGACAAAGGAACCAGTTCCAAAAGCACGAAAGGACAAGAGTCGCATCCAATGCTTCAAGTGCCAGGAGTTTGTGCATTACAAAGATGAATGCACAGATAGAAGAGCCAAAGATCCATGACAACCTACCAAGACGGGTAACTTTAATTTATATGAAAATCCTCTCTTTACCATGAATGCTGATAGTTTACTTAATCACTCTTGGTCAAATCTAGACATGGACACACGCCTAAGTAACTTGATTAATCATGTATATTAATAAATTCAAATTTCAAAATGTTAAGACAAGAAAATGAAATTTGAAAATTAAAATTGATATACTAGAAAAACTAATTAATAATCTTGCTAACTTAGAAAATCCAGAAGTTTCCCCTCATTATAATTTTACTTAAAGTTTTTTTTTGGTTATTCATAGGACTAGAAATAGTTATATAAGGACCTGATTAATTGAAACTTGAACACCTAGTACTAGGACAATGTTTGATGATAGTACGTAGGGAAGTCTGACTAAGGAATCAAGGAGGGTAAGGAGTACTCTATTTGGTCTTTTTAGTCTGGTGGAACTAGCCGAAGCTACCTCTCCGAATCCTAAGCTAATTAGACGAGAGTGTCTCAAACAATAATTTGAAAATGATCTTTTCTTTAAAAGGCTTTGTCTAGGAAAGGTTGTTAATCCCAATAAGGCTACGGCCAAAGAAAGCCTCTGTGCCTCGCTAAGACCTGGAAGTCAATTATCGAAACTCACTTTTAAATTATTATTTGTTAAACTTGAATCTAACACAAGCTTCAATTAAATCATAGTGTTAACATAAAATCAAAGATAAAATTAATGCATCTCACAAAACAGTTAAGGATATCCTATTTTGTAACTTAGAAATGGGTCAGATGCTTAGGACCTAAAAGTTTAGTCCAACCCAACCAACCTTACAAACTGAATCGATTTCAAATTTTAGAATTCAAACTTTAATAAATACTTTCAAAATTCAAATTTAATTCAACTGAACAACTTTCAAAATTCTAAATTAATTCAACTGAACAAACTTCAAAATTCAAATTTAACCCTCTAAATTAATTTTTAAAATCCTCAAAAATCAAATTTAACTTTTAAAGTAAGAGTTAATGTTTCAAATCATTGTACTTATAAATAGATCTCTTTGTTCACTTACCTGAAATTTATTTCTTAACATTTATTTCTTTCCATTGCCATCATACAAACATTTCTTTCAGACAATCAATTTAAGTATGGCAAAAAGTCACCTTGGGATTACTTAGGAATATTTTTAAGAAAAATGTCTGCAGTCCGGGCTCTAAATATGTATATTCTTTCGAACTTAAGTTTTTGTTACAAAAAACCTTCTATTTTTTCTTGGAAATCATTTTTTTCTCCTTTTTAGTTCTCTATATTAACCTTTTCAAAAGGGAGAAAGAAATTATGTTTCAAATCATTAAAACAATTTTTTTTAACTTAGTTTTCTTCCCTTTTTATTTGACTCAAACCCCAAGACTCAGAGGAGGATTAACTTGTGGTCAACAAGCCTCCTAGGACTGTGTCAGGTTTAGGGGGAGTTCAAATTAAAGTTAAAAGTACTATGTTCTCAAACTATCACTCATGTTTTTCAAACACTCATTTTTTCGAAATCTTAATACTTCAAAATTCATTTTAAGAATTGTGCTTGATTCCCTTTTGATTTTGACAAACCCTAAAGACACAAAGGACGTCTACTTCATGATCTACAAGGACTCCTAGTAAGTGTCAAATTTAGGGGGAGTCTAAATCGAAAGAAATTATTTCTGACAATTATTTCTCAAAATTATTAGATAATTCTTATAATTTGAATCAAACCTTAAAACTTAGAGGAAGATCGCTTGTAGTCAACAAGCTTCCTAGGACTGGGTCAAGTTTAGGGGGAGATCAAATTAAAACAATTATTGACCATATTCAAAATTATATGTCACTGCACTCTTAAAATCCTTTTGAAAACATAAATAGTTTTTCTTTCAAATCATTTTGCTTATATATATACCATCACTTTCAAAATTTCACTTTACTTTGGAATACTTTTAAAATCTTTTTAGAATACTTTTGAAAATAATACTTACTTGATTTTGAAAAATTTTCCAGGACACTTAGGGAAATGTCCTTGTAGTTAACAAGGTTTCCTAGAATTGTGTCAGACTGGAAAAGAAACCATACAAGTACAATTTAGCTGTGTATTTAATGTGAACCTCAGGTTAGGTTTAATCCCGATCTTGTTTCCCCTCTTAGCCGTAGTCTTTGATCCAAAATTTCTTTTGGATTCCGTAGCTAATCGGGTTATGGATTAAACTTAATATCGATTGTTGAATTAATCCAGATATGACTTGATATCCAGCCTAGTTAGTATTACTTATAGTTCTTGATACAGGGCATTGATTTGATACGAGCACCAAGACGTGGAGGTTCTTTCTCGGACACAGATTACACTTCGAAGGCGGGTACCCTTTGACTTATCTTTTAGATATTGTCATATTGTTATGCGTAGTTTGTTATAAATAACAGTAGGATTGTATGCTATATCTGCCTTAGTATACCTGTATTTGACACATGCTGCTTAACCTTGAGGTTATCTCCCGTGTAGATTCATACAGTCTCAATAGTTGACTATATCTGCCTTAGTATTCCTGTATTTGGTATCTGTTGCATATCTTTGAGGTTATCGCTCTTTTAGCTTCATACAGTCTCAATAGTTGACTATATCTGCCTTAGTATTCCTGTATTTGGTATCTGTTGCATATCTTTGAGGTTATCGCTCTTGTAGCTTCATACAGTCTCGATAGTTGTCATGTATATAGTTATGCGTAGATGTAGAGATCTGTTCCCTTGCATTTGACATTGATGGATCATGGGTTATTTTGTCAGTATACCTATTAGGGTACTTGTATTCTTGTTATAGGATTCGGACCTATACCTATATATTAGGGATAGATGAGGACTTGGTGGTTGTTGTATGGATGTATGTCATGCACCATCCTTGCATTGTTGCATGCTGACGATCATCGGCTCCTATGTAGTCTGAGCCCGTTGTCAGTTACATGAGGATATGCACACATCCACTCAGGGGTAGTGGCTACCGTAAAGTGTGTGCATTTGCCCTGTATTGCTCCGCACGGTCACTATTTGGAGGGTGGTTCCGGTGCGTGGTAGCAGCCAGGGATCCCTTCTCGTCCTGAGACACGAGAAGATGAGAGCTAGACTCCCCCATTGCTTGGGGTAGGAGAGAGACCTCCGCCAGCATCCTGTCCACTCGGTCACTCAGGAGCAGTGATAGCAGGGTGCGTATAGTTGTCATAGCTCTCCCCTTTCAGAAGTTCATTTATGACAGGTGGACGATGATCTGATTGGTGTCAGGGGTGACACATGTCATTGCACCATGTGCATATTTTGCATCGTGCATTGTTTGCTGCATTTGATTTCTGCACTTGATTGACATGCATATATTGGAGATTTGTCTACTTTGGATATATGTTATTCTTGTTCCATAGGGATTGATTTCACCCCCTTTCTGCAGGATAGATGGATTCGGGTATGTACCTGTATTTAGTATCTTCAGTATACCTTTCCGGTGGTTATATGAGACTGTATTAGCGTAGACTCTTATTGTTATTGTAACGTACTATGCATATCTGCTGGGTATCCGCTGAGCTTATGGACTCACACCGTTGCCATTACTTTTTGATTTCAGGTTGATATCTGCCAAAGAGGGTCCGAGTCGCCTGTTCCGTGCTTGCTACTGAATTGGTTTATGCATATTTCTGTTTCTAGACCATGTTATGTTTTATTCAGTTGCATTGGATTTTTCGTGGACTTGTAGTACTTGTCTTATTTTATGGGATTGTACTTTTGAGTCCTATGTTGGACTAGTGTGTGATTTTGCGGCATTCCTGCCCCCTGGCAGCTCAGGTAAGTTCGGGTTTTGGTTTTATGAGCATATTATCATATATATTGTTATTCTGCTTGGATTTGAGGCCTGAGGCCCATATAAACTGCGTGGTTGTGATATATATATGTTGTGTGTATGTGCAAATTGTCCGCCGAACTGGGGAGATGCTGTCCGATTTTCGAGTAAGCATGTGTCTCTGGGGGTGTGACATAGGATGTGTCAAATTTAGGGGGAGTTTGAGTCAAAGGAAGAATTTCTGGAATTGTTTTTGGTAATTATTTGTTGTAAAGTTATTAGATAATTCCTTTAATCTGAACTAAATCCTAAAGACTTAGAGGAAGAGTACTTGTGGTCAACAAGCTTCCTAGGACTGGGTGAAGATTAGGGGAGGTCAAATAACATGAATTATTTAATGCACTGTAGTATTAAGTCCTTTTTGAAAACATATTTTTTTTCAAAGTACTATTTTTTAATCATATTTTTTTTAAAATAATATTTACTTGAGTTGGAGAATTTCCAGGACACTTAGGAAAATATCCTTGTAGTCAACAAAGTTCCCTAGGATTATGTCAAACTGAAAAGAAACCAAGTCAAGTAAAATATTATCTATTAAAAATAAGATTTTTAAAAGTACTTATACCTCTAAAAAAATTCTAATATTTTTCAAAAGTACTTATACCTCTCAAAAATTCTAATAGTTTTCAAAAAGTACTTATACTCTTCAAAATTTTTCAAAGTACTTATGTTTTTCAAATTCATAATATTTTTCAAAGTACTTATGTTTGTTAAATTCATAAAATTTTTCAAAGTACTTATGTTTTAAAGATAATTGTTCAAAAGTACTTGTATTTTTTTTAGTATTTGCATTTTCAAAATATTCAAAACAAGTAAACTTATTGATTAAATATTTTTTGTTACTTATCATACATGGACTAAATAAGAATATACACTTGACTCCAATTCTGTTTTTGAGCATCAATTCTTCATTCTTTCAAAATTTTGTTACTTAGAAATTATCATTATTTTACTTAGGATTATTTTTTTTCGCTCAAATTGTTATATTTTCAAGACTCATAAGCTCGGATACACAAATTCAAATTTCTTTCAAAATATATTTTTCAAAAGTTTTTTATTGATCCTTTTTAAAGAAAGTTTATCTTAGAAGCTCTCAAAAATATTTTCACTTTAACCTAAGGTTCTTCTAACTTAGAATCTCCTTTGTGATACCAAGAAAATTGTGTTTCAAAATATCATTTCAAACTGAACTTATGAGTATACTTATACTT
>JAGFNQ010005088.1:22441-50818 GCA_024364735.1 Boesenbergia rotunda
GAACTCTTTTCAAGTATTCTTTCGAAAAGCTTCAAAGGGAAAATTTAAATCATGAGGGAGCTGTGTGCAATGTTTCAGTTTTACATTTGGAAATGGTCTAAAACATAAGGAGAAGAGTTTCACATTAAGGGGGAAAGAAAGAAAGGAAATTTTTTTAAAAAATATTTAAACTTTTATCTCTTTTTCGAAAAGTAAAGCGAGAATTTCTAAGTATTTCAAATTTTTTTAAGGGCTAAGTGCAGTTAAAATTTCAAAGTACTATCAAAATCCTTCAAGTGCTTTCAAGTATTTCTAGTACTTCAAAATTTTCTAAGTACGTCTAAGTGTTTCAAAAAATTTTTAAGTATATGTTTTTTTCTAAAGTAAAATTTTTCTTAGTAAACAAAATTTGTCTGAGCAAAAACTTTTTGAAAATTTTGGTAAATGTTTCTAAATAAAGTTTTTTGGTGAAAAACCTGTCTAGAAATTTCTTAAAGATTTTGTTTTTCAAAATGCCTAAAGTGTTTTCAAACAAATTCTTCTAAGTGTGCAAATTTTTTTGTAAACAAATTTTTCCCAATTCTCTAAGTGGAAACATTTTTAAGGGAAATTTGGCTTCAAAATCTTATCTAAGTAAATTTTTTTTAGTAGAATTTTTTTTACAAAGCCTTGTAAGTAAAAATTTAGGCATGCAAAATTTTTCAAAATGGAAAATTGTCTAAGTGTAAAAAGTTTTTGTTGATGCAAATGCTTTTACTCTATTGTTGAAAAACACTTTGTCAAAAACTTAGAAGTTTTACAAAAACTCAAAACTCCCTATTAGATATGTTGTTCACTCATGTATGTTTTTGATATATGTCAAAGGGGGAGGAAAGGTCAAAGTTAAGTATTTTATAACACAAGTATTCAGGGTTCTAGGGGGAGTATGAGAAATAAAGGATTTTTTTCAAATCTACATTTATTCTGTCCATAACTGCTATACTTCATTGATTTTTACCTTCTGTTCATAACTGTTATAAGTTTTTACTTAACTTTGAATTGTGTTGCCATAAATCAAAAAGGGGGAGATTGTTGGTGCCGGAAGCACCATATCGAACCTTATTTTGATATTGGCAAAGGATTCAAAGTTAAGTACTTTTTTCAAATCTACATTTATTTTGTTCATAACTGTTATACTTCATTGATTTTTTACCTTCTATTCATAATTGTTATAAGTTTTTACTTAACTTTGAATTGTGTTGTCATAAAATAAAAAGGGGGAGATTGTTGGTACCGGAAGCACCATATCGAACCTTGTTTTGATATTGGCAAATGATTCAAAGTTAAGTACTATTTGTGATCTAATAAAGTTACTCAAGTGTGCAGGAAAGTCCTAGTTAAGCTGGGCAAGAAATCCTGGTCGAGGACTGGGCAAGAAGTCCTGGCAAAGGGCTGGGCAAGAAGTCCTGGTCAAGGACTGGACAAGAAGACCTGACCGGAAGTCGGGCAAAGAAGTCCTGGTTGAGGACTGGGCAAGAAGTCCTGGCAAGGGGCTGGGCACCGAAGACCTGACCGGAAGTTGGGTAAGAAGACCTGACCGGAAGTTGGGCACAAAGACCTGGTCAGGTGGATTGGGCAAAAGTCCAACCGGAGGAGCCGGTTGGCAAAAGGTAAACTCTTTTGAGAGGAGTAGGTGAGGACATGGTCCCCGTCGAGGGAACAGTAGGCGTTGGTTCGACCTAGGGTTCCATTTGGGAGACCCGAAGTCAGAACCAAGACAGGTACGGCTGTAAATATTGACTAACATTCTTGCATTGTTTGATTTGGAACTAACCTTGGTTGCAAGGACTGAAGGAGTGTGTTTCTGCAGCTCAGAACGCCCCAAAGGAAGGGGGTAGGAAACTGGGCTAGGCGCCCGGGAGGTCCCAAGCGCCCAAGGTGAAAGCCAAAACAGCAAAGAAGCAAGAATGCTTCGAAATCACACTGGGCTAGGCGCCCGGGAGGTCCCGGGCGCCCAAGGTCAAAGCCAAAGAGGTAATCGAAACAAATCAGCCACAAAGCCAGCAGACCAAGTCATGCTAGGCGCCCAGGAGGTCTCGGGCGCCCCAGTCAGCTCCAGAGGCCGAGTCGAAGGGGATAAGCGTTGACCGAGCTGCGGATTGAGTTTTCCGCAGATGAAGGCACATGTCAGGCGCCCCCAGCGAATCAGGCACCCCCAAGAGCACTATAAAAGGGGCTCGACCCCAAGGCTTCCAAGACATAACTTTCTAACACTCCAAAGCTTTTCGTTCAAGCGCTCTGCTTCGACAAACTCCGACTTCGAGATTCCAGCGCTGATGACGACCCTCTGCTCCGAAGTACGATCCACACCGGGCGTCGGTAACGAAAAGTGTAGTTCTTGTTATTTACTGCAATACTCTTGTACTGAAATTTGTAAACCTTTTGGTTCAAGCGCTCTGCTTCGGCAAACTCCGACTTCGAGATTCCAGCGTCGATGACGACCCTCTGCTCCGAAGTACGATCCACACCGGGCGTCGGTAACGAAAAGTGTAGTTCTTGTTATTTACTGCAATACTCTTGTACTGAAATTTGTAAACCTTTTGCGCGATTATAGAATTGCCCAAAGTAAACGATCAAGGATCGTGGGCCTTGGAGTAAGAGCCGACCGCGACTCCGAACCAAGTAAAATACTTGTGTTTCTGTGTGATTGTTTTTGTTTCCGCTGCATTTACTCTTTCCTTAATCCGAAGAAAAAGTTTTAACGATATTCACCCCCCCTCTATCATTTCTCTCGATCTAATAGGATTCAACACCAAGGCCTTTGCCTCTGTCAGGTCCCTCAGACAAGAACACTGCCTCACCTCCGTGGCAGACATAGGGGACACCAACGAAGGGGAAAAGAAAACCAAGCAATGGCGTCCTGCTATCAAAGAAGCAAGTTGATAGGAGGGATGAAGAAGACGGTGCCCTCTCTCCCCCTATTTATACTGATAGTTGCGGTTCCTTGCAGTTAATGCAAGGAGGATGCAATAACGCCCACAGGCGTCGAAGCGTGTTTCGACCCGCATGCCCATACTGCGCCTAGGAACCCGCGACTCTTAATGAATCTAATCAATAAGATCGCGAATAATACGGAGGTGATGATTCGAAACCGTCCGTGCACTCCAGCAGAAAGATCGGCGAGGACCTGCCACAAACATAAATGTAGGGCACGAAGATTTGACTTGTAAAATTATCAAGTGGGATCCACCACAAGAATCAACCTCGAAGATAATCAACTTTTGGCAAAAGGCACATCTCACAAGGGCGCATACACAAGGAATAGGGAAAATAATTACACTAAGTCAAAATCATTACAACAGGACTTGTCCCTCGGGCCAACATTAGGCCCTGTAAGCATTGAGCCTTGGGAGAAGACCTTACTTAGCCCGGAGGGTGTTTACAACCGCGGGTCAGCGTCAGAAGGCAGGAACTGCTCCTTCTTCAGCTTATCGATGGCCCTATGGAAGCCCTGCTGCAGGCGCTGCATTATCTGGTCGGCTATAATGGCACGGAACTCATCCGACTCCAGAAACTTTACCTTGAAACCCATCTCAACCTCCTTAGAGTCAGAAGCTTTGGTTGCCCGAAGGGTCAGGATCTCAGCCTCGGCAGCCTCATAAGAACACCTCAGTCATGCCAACTCGGCAGCCATCTCCACCTGCTCGGATAGAGCCTCTCGGAGGTGGCACGCTCAACCGACCGAGCCTGGATCAGGTCATCCTCCAGGACAGATGCGTGGTTAGTGGCCATCAGGAGGTCAGACTCCAGCTGGCCCGATAACTTCTTCTCCCTCGCCTGGAGCTGATCTCTCTCCTGCGTCACCTAGAGAAGGTCCTGGTAGCTGACACGACCTTCTCGGACGCCAAGCGTTCCCTATGCCGAGAACACTGAAGAACCTGTCCTGGTCCTGCAAGAGTTTCCTCAGGTGCTCGACCTCTTCGCGAAGAGCTCTGCTGATGCCTGCCTGCATCACTCCTGCCTGATGCTCATAATCAGCTGCAGCTTCCGCTCGTAGTGCTCGATGGAGTAAAGCCTCCACTTGGGACCCAGAATACAGGCCCCGACCAACTACTATGCAATCCTCAGCCGCCTGCCATCACACCGAAAGATTAGCAAACGGACAAGAAAACATCCGAGGCACTAACAATTCGCACCTTCAGGAGCGTCTCCCGAAGACTAGCTAGCGGTCCGCCGAGGCTCGCACGGCTACCCTTCAAACGTGTTGGGTATGTCGCCTCGCCCCTCGGGCAGTGGTGAACTGGGCGAAGGGGAAGTCGTGGGACGGCGGAAGCCTCAAGTGGCACGCTGGACGGGCCAGAGGCATTCTCTTCAAAACTAGAAGTCCCCTCCGATAAAACCCCTCGGTCGGAGTCTCCTTTAATTGCACCGGAGGGACAGATTGCATGGAGGCCTCCAACGCTGGTTTCATCCAGTATTGAGTACGTAACGTCTCCTTACCCGTGGGAGAGGTGGCCGGTCGAGGGAGCTGGTGGGAGGCACCGGGACGACTGCCTCTGGAGCGGAGGTCGGCGGAGCAGATGAAGGAGCTACTACCTCGGTAGGGAGGGAAGATGGGAGGAACGAGCAGAACGCAGTTTTTTCCATGAAGGGCACAAGCCCTTGGGGAGCCGCCGCTTCTGCCGACCGAAGGACCGGGCTGCGGAAGGAGTAACTGAAGGGGGGGACCCCTCGCTCACCACTTAGGGGTGGATTGCTCTCGGGGAAGAGCCACCTCCAGGAAGAGGATCCACCACAGGATCAGCTTGTTGAGCCAGAAGCCCTTGGCCCCTAGCCGGTGGGGATGTAACAGTAACCTCGACCCTCTCAGGTGAAGCGACCCCATAGGGAGAGACAGTAGGCCCCTCAAGGGATCCGGCGGGAGTAGGATGTCAGAAGCGACCGGAGGAGGATTTAGCGCCTCCTTGTTGGCCTCTTCCCACTTGATGAGTCGGCTCATCACCTTGGCGAACATGACTTCCTCTACAGGCATCAGACGGAGAGAGTGTAACGCCCGCTTTTTTTTCCATAAAGCGGCGTTACGTTAACATACATAGGGGCATGTGAACATCATAATACAGCGGAATAACTTTGAACTTACACATACATGCACCTAACTACCATTCCTAACATAATGGCATGGGAACTTAGCATATTAACTTCATACTTAGCATCATATCATGTCATACATAACATCATGTCATAAGGTCACATAAGTCATCATCTAAGCACATACATAGCAAACATAAAGTTTAGCATAAGACTCGTAATATATTGTTTCCTGGCCAAGTCACTACCACACACACATTCTTGCCCTCCTGCTACTTCCTTATTGTCCCATTGCGTGATCTGCGGTATAAGGAAAATAAGACTATAAGCACATAAGCTTAGTAAGACTCTTTCCTACTCACTAAAACTATTTATCACTTAAGCATAAGCACATGAAACATTAACATAGCTTGATGCTCTACATAGGACATATGCATCTAAAATCGTTTAGCCTGACATAGTTCTCACATAGTGCATGAACATAAAATACACTTAACATGGCATAACACATGGCATGAACATAAACATAAATAAACATAACATGGCATGATACATGGCATAAACATAAACCTACATAAACTTAACATAGCATGACACATGGCATAAACATAAACATACATAACTTAACATAGCATGATACATGGCATAAACATAAACATACATAAACTTATCATAGCATGAGACATGGCATAAACATAAACATACATAAACTTATCATAGCATGAGACATGGCATAAACATAAACATACATAAACTTAACATAGCATGATCTCTAACATAGCATATGGGCATCTTCTTAACATAAACATGATCATAAGACGTTTACTATCATGCATAATTCTTAACATGAAACATAAGCATAAAACATTACTATCCTGGCATAATGCATAACATGAATGAATGCATGAGTCAAATGCATATACATACGGATGCTTAACCTTTTAAAATTATACTTTTAAATACTTAAACATAATCATCATATCATTGGGGTCCCCGGCTTGTACCACATACATACATCATGTGCGCGCATCCCTAAGTAAATACGAGGTAGCTAGTCTCGACCTACTAGGGTAAAGACAGCTACGGTAGTCCCAGAACCATGGACAGCATAGTCGGTAGTCCAGAACCGGGGCGTTCTTAAGGTGCCCATCCTTGTTGGACAGCTTCGGTAGTCCCATAACCGTGGACAGCATAGTCGGTAGTCCAGAACCGGGGCGTTCTTAAGGTGCCCATCCCTTGGACCCATACATCGGTCCGGTACAAGCCCATTCATAAAGTAAAATAACTTTACATGCTTCATCATTCATAAGACATTCATAGCATACTTAGACATAGCATAGCTTTGTTACATGAAGCATGACATAGAGCATACTTGACCTTTCATTGTTCATACTTAATGCATAGCATCATGATGCCTTAAAGGCATGAGCATTATCTTCATTCATAAAACATGGCATGCATCTTTATTCATAAACATGGCATGCTTACATAAAACATCATTCTTGTTCATAGTGCTTGCATTAACTTCATTCATAAACATGACATGCTTACATAAAATATCATTCTTGTTCACAGTGCTTGCATGATCATGGCATATAAGGTAAGCATTGCATTATATTCATTAAACATAACATGTCTACTTAGACCATCATCCTATTCCATAGAGCTTGCATGATCATGATACATAAGGTAAGCATTGCATTTCATACATAAGTATAGTATCTATCACAAGCATGCATAGGTGGGACTTCTATAAACCTGTTACATACTATCTAAGTGCATGGCATAGAACATAAGACATTCATGAATAAACCCTATTAAGCATGGCATCTAACATGAACATACAAACATGTAACATAGTACCTAAGGTTAGGGTTATAGGTAACATAATTTCTACCACATGCTTGAACCTATATATATACATCATAATGAGCCATAAACCATCATCCTTCAAACCCTAACTCCACCTAAACCCTATTTACATTGCTTGGCCGAAACTTGCAAGGAAGGGTTCCATCATTCAAATAACATGTAAGGTAGCATAAGGTAAAGAAACAACCATATATTACCTATAAGGTCATAGGAAGCCATTAGAGCTCATGATTAGGGTTAACCCTAACCATTAGCCCTACTTCTTAGGGTTGGACAAAACCTTACATGGGTGCATGGAAAAATTCCATAAAATTCCCTATCAAACATTAAACACTAACCATACCATACCATAGGTGCCTTTGGAACCCATACTTGAAGCAAACCTTAACTCCTTGCCCTAGGACCCTTCTTGGCCGAAACCTTTAGGGTTATAAAGCCTTGTGAAAATTTACATAAATCACCCTCAACCTCTCTTGTATCATGAAGATACACAAGATACATACTTGAAGGTTTAGATCCAACCCAAACCATGGATTCATGGTGTTGGCCGAACCCTAAAGGGTACTAGGGTACTCCAAAAATTCTCCAAATCATATTTTAACCTATATTCATCATGGGAAAACATTAGAAAGCATTAGTGAAATTTTTAACATCATCTTGAACCCAAAACCTATGGTGGCCGAATGTCTTAGGGGTCCAAATCATGGTTTTCTCAACATCAAATCCAAACCAAACTTCATATTATGATAAACATCAAAGAGAACTATTATACCACAGGTGAGGGAGTCTTACCTTAGATTATCTTGGTTATAGACCTTAGATTTGGGAGAAAGATGAAGACCTTGTTGCCTTTTTATCACCTCTAGCCTTTGTCACCTTGAACAAAAACCTTAGATCTTGAAGGAGAGGCCTTCTTGTGAGCTTTTCCCAAGGGAAAAACCTTCCTATAGGTTTCGGCTAGAAGGGAAAGAGGAAGAAGAGGGGTGGCTTGGTGGATGAAGAGAAGAGAATGAATCTTAATTGTTAAGTTACTTCTCATTTAAACACCATGAAGAGGGGAAAGTGAAGAGACATGGTGCCTTCTCTCATGTGACTCTTCACTTCCTTTAGCCTTAACAAAAATCCACTTCATTCCCTCATAGCAATCCCTTGCAAGGTGAATTGGTTAGTGCATGCATAGTAGTACAAGAGGTCTAAGGTTCAATCCTTGATGCATGCACTTTATTTTTATTTTATTTTATTTTTATTTTTTTATTATTTCGAAATTCCCTTAAAATTCACCCATAATCATGCTAATATTCCTCATTAAAACTCATTTATATTTATATTAACTTTTACCTAAAATCTACTAATAACCATGGTACTAGAAAGCTCATATAAGGCCCATTAGTCCTTAGTTTCTCAATTTAAATGAGAAAATCATGGATTTCTAGGCTAAGGTTCGTACTAATATTTCTAGGTCCCTCGGAAAATTATCTAGACATGCTCAATATTTTAAAGAAAATATTAAGAAAATTTTCCGGGTCGTTACAGAGAGCATCAATTAGAACTAATGTGCATGGAAGAAAAAGGCCAACATACCTAGGATGGGGTTGATCCACGTTAGTTTAGGGCTAAGGCCCGCCCGATACATAAGCTTTTCGCTCTGCACCAGCCCCGAGCCACTGAATTCCATACCAAAAAGTATCTCCCTAGCATGATGGTACACCGCGCTATGGAGAAAGTTCCCTAGAATAGGAGAGGTGGCAAATCCTTATCCAACACAGGGGACTGAAGAGCAAGGACGACAGGCAGATGTAGAAGAATTTCTCCTTCCACCCTTTATGCGAGGAGGAAAATCCTCCTAAAAACCTATGACCCGATCGGGCCGCGAAGCTAAAGACCCCTCTATACCCTATCGGGATGAAGAAAGAATGAAAGAGATGAGGGGTTAGCGGGAGATCAAAAAGCTTGAAGATAATGTACGCCCCTCCCATCTGAGTGAAGGCATTAGGAGCCATCTGGTGAAGAGGGATGTTAAAATAGGAGGCTATGTTAGTGTAGAAGGGGGGGATAGGGAAACGAAGCCCTAACTCCATCTGCCTTAAGAAAAAGGTTACCATGCCTGCAGGGGGTTCCACAGGCGTCTGATCCACTTTGGGGATGACCATTGCCATATCGGCCGGGACACCGTAGGCCTCCGTGGCCGCTTGCAAGGCCTCCGACCTCACTCTCGAGGAGGCGGACTCATACCATTATGCCCGACAGCCCTCCATGACCCCTAAGAAAGAAGACAATAAGGAGACAAACTACTCACGCGCAGAAGAAGCTCTACAAGGGAAGAAGACCAAGTACACCCAGTCGCCAAATCGGAAGTGAAGGCCAATGTCTGCCTCCCCCCCCCCTTATACCCAGGCAGCCACCTGCCCAGGTACAGTAGGGAAGTGACACGTGGAAGGCAAGAAACCGTCTCGCCCGGACAGTCGATTGTCGCGAGCCAACCATACCGGCGCACGCTCGTAAGGACTCGTGGAGAGGGTCGTTAGAACACGTGGCAATAAGGCATTTGCGCGAGCACGTTGTTGCCCTTGAAAAAGGGGCATGCGCCTTTACAACGAGGGGATATACGTCATTATAAGCCTTCGAGAGTCGGAGCAGTCTTTTTGAAAAAGATGAAATCACCAGAGGGAATTCCTAGGAACGCAGGACGAAGATGATACGATCCAAGAGCCCTCTATAATTACTGTAAGAATAGCCATGAAGGCGGAGGCCCGCTAGAGCTCAGCTTCTTCATCCTGGCACCAGTCCGATCAGTCAACCACACTTCCTTCGATCAGACTTGAAGGGAGGGACTTGTGATAGGGTTCAATGAGCCTTGGCCAGAACGAGGGATGAAGAAGTTGCGGGACACAAGATGCCGGGTCAAGATAACCCTCCTTCCCTGGCCCCGGGACTCACCGCGAGCGACTCGCCCAGGAAGGTCGGCTAGAAGATCCCTCTCGAGAATGCCCCGAGAGCATCTCGGGAGTTATAGCACCAAATGCCCCCGAGCTCACCTCGGGAGGCTAAGTCCTTGCAATAACCAACCTCAGGTATTGACCCCCCCCCCCCTTGGTACAGATAAGCATTCCCGCAAGAAGAGGTCCACACGACCCTTAAAAGTCGCAGCAGGTGGACGCGTGATAACGGCGCAGACCGTTTCAAAGGATATCCCGCTACCGCCGAAATAGGGAGGTGTGGCTCACGTATCGGAGATGTGGCACCGATCAGTATAAAAGGTAGTCCAACCCCTCCGGTAAGGGGGGTTACGCTCTCTCAACTCTAGACATCATTTTTACTTTTCGCAATCTTCTCTTCTCGACAGACACTGACTTGAGCATCGGAGTGGACTCCGCCGGACCCTTGCCGGCGTGTCCCCTAATGCTCGTATTAACTTCGCAGGACCCTAAGTTCCTCCACCCCTCAGTGGCTACCACAGGGGCCAAGCATCGGTGCCTGGCCATCGTCGTCGACTCTTTCCGGAACAGATAATAACAAGGATTCATCAACTGTAGAAGTGGTAGCACCACTATCAATAAAGGCATATAAAGTTAATTCATGTCCTTGGATGTTTAGTAGGCGTTGGACCCTAATGTCTATAGTATTTTCAGTGTTGTAGATACTAGAGGTTTGTATAAATACAAATTCAGTATTCTCTGGTTCTTCAGATATAATAGCTTTTCTTTTAGTGGTAAAAACTATTTGTTCTCGCAGTTGAGTGAGTTTTATTTCTAATAGATTGATTCTTGTTTCTAAAACAGCAACACGAGTTTCTAATAAAATATTTCTAGTGCTGCCTCTAATCGTATGAGTAAGAGGAATAAATATATTGTAAATGGCTTCTAAACAAAGGTTGCAACATTGTTTTCGATAAAGTTTGCATGTTCCTCTCTCGATAATAGAAGGATAATAACCACTGATAAATCATGGTACACTATCAGTTCCCTCTTTTAAGTTCCAATCATATTCACAAGTCTGCTGATCGGCTCTTAAGTCAGTGATCGTTTGTGGGATGCAATGATGAAACATAAGTTCAAAGTTTTGAATGAGGTTAATAGTTTCCTCATATGTTTCTTGATTGTCTAGTGTGATATAGGAGCAGGTTGTAAGGAGTTAACTAAATATAATCAGTTGTAGAGACTACTTCTGCCTGGTCATCTACAGAGACTATAGAATAAATAGATGAATTATCAGAGACATCTATTATATTTCAATGAGGTCTAAATTGGTACAACCTATAAATGTGGCCTCTCTACTATACACTTTCTATTTGGACAAGCTGAAGATAAGTGTCTTGGTTCATTACAGGTAAAGCAAGTAATAGTATTTGTATATGTTTTCTTTGGTTTAATGTTTTTGGTATATTTTTTTATTTAAGTAAGGTTTATTTTCTTTGCTTTTACAGACATAATAAGTTTTTTTAGGTTTGAATTTTGGTTTTGGCATGATAGGGGGTCGCCTTCTTCTAGGAGTCTATCTAATAGTTCCATATTGTTATGGAGTATATATTTGGTTACAGAATCCATATTCTTGGTTTTTCATTTTTTTTTGAATATAGATATAAGTACATTTTTCTTTTAGAATGGTTAGAATATGTTCTATTTTAACTCCGATATTATCATGTACTGCAGGGGCATGGAAATCCATCCAGGACTTATGAATTTCTTTTCCTAAGTCACTAGGTAATTTACTAAACAATCTTTCTCCTAAAACAGAATTATAGTGATTCCCAGAGACACCTATAAGAGCTAAAAAGTCATTATAGAAAGGTTTAATGTAATTCCAATTAAATAATTGGAGTTGTTCTAAGTGTTGCATAGCCTCTTTTTGTCTAATATCTAACCCAGTATTGGCATCTCTAGCAGTTAGCAGACGGTGAATAGCATAACAAAAATACAGGATATTGTTTCCTTATGCAGCTATTCTGGCTACTTCATCTGGAAAGTGAAGTTTAAAATCTTCTCATGCTGCTCTTGCAATATCTCCTAAGTAATTTTCTCTAACTCGAATCATGGCTTCCCTAATTTCAATGTCTAATTCATATTTGGCTTGGTAATCTCTTTTTACGGAGACCATCCATTGTTCTAAATAAGTGTTATATAATTGAGGATCACATTCTGTTATATTTAGTAAACTGTGTCTTTGCCAAAGAAAGTCATTTCTGAAGACCTTCTTCTTCCTATGGTTCTTACTAAAGGATTATTGTTAGTATATAGAGGAATTCTAGTTTTATGTGGATGACCTTGTCCTTAGTCCATAGTTCGCATTGTACTTTCTGGTAGGCAAACTTCGTAGCGTTTTGAAGAAGAAGTAGCAAAGGATTCTGCCAGATTCATACAACTGTGGGAAAGGAATGGCACAAGAGGAAGAGAAGAAGTTTGACTTTGGATATCTTTTTCCTTTTGTTTTTGTGCTATAATATTTCTTAGCTCATCAAAGTATAGGTTCCAATTTTATGATAACTTATGATGCTTATGGTCAAAGATTTCTAAGTCTTGTAAGTCTCCCTCCGTCAATGATAGGGCAAGTTCTGCTGGTATGTACACATATTCATCTAAGTCATCAAATAAACTGTTAGTATTCATCATATTATAGTTTATTGCTTTCTGACTTAGTTGGGCCTGTTGTACTAATCATAAATGTTTCTGTCCTATTTGTAGGAAGGTTTTTCTTATATCTACTTGTTTGAATTACATTAACTGAAGGTTTCTAGGAGGGGGAATATTGTTCTGTGTTTGTGTTTCTTCAATTTCGATGGGTATAGGTTGGTAGCCAGAGAATCTGATAGATAAATTATCATGTCTATCTTTGTACATTAGTGAAGAAGTGGATTTTAAAGTGAACTCAGGGTTTTTAAGTTGAATGTTCCATTCTAATCCTGCTAACATTTTGGAGTTATATTCACAAGGTTTTAAAAAGTGTATTCCTTTTGTTGTAATGGCTTCGATCATATTAGTGACCGAAATTTTAAAGTGATTATGCATATGATTCATTGTTTTGCCTAAGATCATATCTAGTTGTAGATTATCTCCTTGAAATTGGTCATACCCTTTAGCTTGCATGTGGATTTTAATATGTTTTACAAAGTCTTTTATTGTCATATTAAAATTAGGGCATAAATAAGTAATTCCTAAGTTACTATTCATGTCTACTTCAATTAAGCCTATAATTGATTTTTTGTATTAGAGAATCTTGTATCGTGTAAGACAAGGAGTACCTTTCCTCCTAGTTTGGCTCGAGTAAGTCCTCGTAATATTTGCAGTAAAAATGAAATTACTATATGTACAGATTGTGAAGCCATAGTTCGTTACAGTCAGCAAATGAAAGAAACCCAAAAATGATTAAGTGCCAAAAGATGGATTAAATTTATAGACACTATTATTAATAAAGATCTTAAAATTACTTAGGAACATATTAAAAGAACAAATAATTCGTTGGCAGACACTTTGTCTAGACTACTTCACTAATATTTATTCTTGCAGGAATATAGATAAACAAAAGAAGGTGCGTACTTAAGGACAAAAAATTATGAAATTTGTAACTCAAGAACTTCTGCAATACTTACGAAAAGAAGACACTTTTTGAGTTTGAATTAAGAACTCAACTTAATCCAATATAACTTTGTCTCATTGACAACGTATTG
Organism: Boesenbergia rotunda; assembly: GCA_024364735.1. Classification (NCBI taxonomy): domain Eukaryota; kingdom Viridiplantae; phylum Streptophyta; class Magnoliopsida; order Zingiberales; family Zingiberaceae; genus Boesenbergia; species Boesenbergia rotunda. The sequence goes on from JAGFNQ010005088.1 coordinate 36,021, forward strand.
AATATTCCCACTCCTCGTGGAGTAGCAAATCATAAGATAGTCATTATTAAGACAAGAAGTTGGGTTTTAGGCTTCAGGCGGCGGTGGCGGCGGTGGCGGCGATAAATGGTCATCACCATGCTTGCTAGCGCAGATCTCAGAAGGATAAGCAGAAAGTATAAGGGCACAAATAGGTGAAGACAAAAAAGTGACATAATCATGGGTTAAGAAGAGAGTTATATCAGAAGAGAGCAGGAATTTAAGACCAAGGATAAGAGGAATAGATTTATGAGGCATAGGTCGGACCCATAATTGGGCCATAGAAAGGAGAGCACTAAATGTACCACAATTGGTAAAAAAAACTAAGATGAACATTTTTCACAAATTTGTGACAAGCGATATGTTGCCCATCAAACTGTGTATTCATAAGTAGAGTGTTAGTCTGTTTAATAAGATCCAGAAGAAGTATAGATAATGATTCATCAACTGTAGAAGTGGTAGCACCACTATCAATAAAAGCATGTAAAATTAATTTATGTCCTTGGATGTTTAGTAGGCATTGAACCCTAATGACTATAGTATTTCCAGTGTTGCAGATATTAGGAGTTTGTATAAATACAAATTCAATATTCTCTGGTTCTTCAGATATAATAACTTTTCCTTTAGTGATAAAAGCTATGTATTCTCGTAATTGAGTGAGTTCTATTTCTAATAGATTGATTCTTGTTTCTAAAATAACAACATGAGTTTCTAATAAAGTATTTCTAGTGCTGCTTCTGACCGTATGAGTCGGAGGAATAGATATATTGTAAATTGCTTCTAAATAAAGGTTGCAACATTGTTTTCGATAAAGTTTGCATGTTCCTCTCTAGATAATAGAAGGATAATAACCACTGATAAAGCATGGTACACTATCGGTTCCCTCTTTTATATTCCAATCATATTCACAAGTCCGCTGATCGACTCTTAAGTCAGTGATCGTTTGTGGGATGCAATGATGAAACATAAGTTCAAAGTTTTGAATGAGGTTAATAGTTTCCTCATATGTTTCTTGATCGTCTAGTGTGATATAGGAATAGGTTGTAAGAAGGAGTTAACTAAATATAATCAGTTGTAGAGCATTCTTCATCCTGGTCATCTACAGAGACTCTAGAATAAATAGATAAATTATCAAAGACATCTGATTGTATTTCAATGAAGTCTAACTTGGTACAACCTATAAGTGTGACCTCTCTACTGTATAATTTCTATTTGGACAAGCTGAAGATAAGTGTCCTAGTTCATTACAAACAAAGCAAGTAATAGTATTTGCATATGTTTTCTTTGGTTTAAATATTCTGACATGTTTTTCATTATTTAAGTAAGTTTCTTTTCATTGCTTTTACGGACATAATAAGTTTTTTTAGATTTGAATTTTAGTTTTGGCTTAATAAGAGGTCCCCTTCTTCTAGGAGTCTGTCTAGTAGTTCAATATTGTTGTAGTGTATATATTTAACTACAGAATCCATATTGTTGGTTTTCTAGTTATTTTGGATATGAATATAAGTAGATTTTTCTTTTAGAATGGTCAAAATATGTTGTATTCTAACTCCGATATTATCATATACTGTAGGGACATTAAATCCATCCAGGACTTATAAATTTCTTTTTCTAAGTCATTAGGTAATTTACTAAACAGTCTTTCTCCTAAAGTAGAATTACAGTAATTCCCAGAGACAACTGTAAGAGCTAAAAAGTCATTATAGAAATATTTAATGTAATTCCAATTAAATAATTGGAGTTGTTCTAAGTCACGCATAGCCTCTTTTTGTCTAATATCTAACCTAGTATTGACATCTCTAGTAGTTAGCAGACGGTGAATAGCATAATAAAAATTTAGGATATTATTTCCTTGTGCAACTATTCTGTCTACTTCATCTGGAAAGTAAAGTTTAAAATCTTCCCATGATGCTCTTGCAACATCTCCTAGGTAGTTTTCTCCAACTCAAATCATGACTTCCCCAGTTTCGATGTCTAATTCATGTTTGGCTTGGTAATATCTTTTTACGAAGACTATCCATTGTTCTAAATAAGTGTCATATAATTGAGGATCACATTCTGTTATATTTAGTAAAACTAAGTCTTTGCCAAAGAAAGTTATTTCCGGAGGCCTTCTTCCTATGGTTCTTACTAAAGGATTATTGTTGGTATATAGAGGAATTCTAGTTTTAGGTAGATGACCTTGTCCATAGTCCATAGTTCGCATTGTACTTTTTGGTAGATGAACTTCGTAGGGTTTTAAAGAAATAGTAGAAGGTTCTACCATATTCATATCATTGTGGGAAGGGAATGGCACAAGGGGAAGAGAAGAAGCTTGACTTTGGATATCTTCTTCCTCTTGTTTTTGTGCTATAATATTTCTTAGCTCATCAAAGTATAGGTTCCAATTTTGTGGTAACTTATGATGCTTATAGTCAAAGTTTTCTAAGTCTTGTAAGTTTCCCTCGGTCGGTGATAGGGTAAGTTCTGCTGGTAAGTACACAAATTCATTTGAGTCATCAAAGAAACTGTCAATATTCATTATATTATAGTTTATTGCTTTTTGACTTAGTTGGGCCTGTTGTACTAATCGTAAATGTTTTTGTCTTATTTGTAGGAGGGTTTTTCTTATATCTACTTGTTGGAGTTGCATTAACTGAAGGTTTCTCGAAGGGTGAATATTGTTTTGTGTTTGTGTTTCTATAGGTTGGTAGCAAGTCTAATAGATAAATTATCATGCCTATCTTTGTACATAAGTGAAGAAGTGGGTTTTAAAGTGAGCTCAGGGTTTTTAAGTTGAATGTTCCATTCTAATCCCGCTATCATTTCGAAGTTATATTCATGAGGTTTTAAAATGTGTATTCCTTTTGTTGTAAGGGCTTCGATCATATTAGTGGCCGAAATTTTAAAGTGATTATGCCTCTTTCTCCCTTCTTTTTTCTCTACAATGTTCTTTTCTTTTCTTTTCTTTTCTTTTCTTGCATGTCAATATTTGCTAATAAATCCTCTTTTTCCTTTTTTTTTAGGATCCAGTTCCAACTATCCCAATTTGGCAACGATGTTCAACATTTTGAAGAAAAACAAAGGCAAAGGGAAGGAGATCGTCGAAGAGAAGCCAAATGCTAAGGGGAAGGGAAAGAGGGTAGCACGTGATGAAGGTAACTATGGATCTAACTCTTTCGGTATTATTTTTCGCAATGATGATCAAAGAGCTAAATTTGATTGCCTAGTCACTAGAAAACTTATTTGTACTCGTTATCTTGATCCAGATACTATGAACATTCTAGGGATTAAAGATGATATAGATGTAATGATTAGTGCCACGAATTTGAATGATTTAATATATTCAACCCACCCCACCTACCCATGTCTAGTCCTTGAGTTCCTTAGTTCATTGGAGTTAAACTTTGGTTCTAATAACGATTATGATGGTAAGATTAGTTTTCGATTGATAAATCACGATCACTTATGGACCTTGTACGACTTCAATCAATGATTTGGTTTACTAGTAGGAATGCCCAAGACCTACGACACTAGTTTTAACAGCAACGCTTTTTGGTCTCAACCCGCTGGACTTTGTGAGTCCCACGTGCCATCTAGCTCTAAAGCTTCATCCCTTCATAAACCTGCCTTTCGTTACCTCCATAGAGTAATGTCAAAGACTATCTTTGGTCGTGCTGAGAGTGACGGGGTTGTGAGGAAGATAGAGTTTTACATTTTCTGAGCTATCTTACATAACATTGAGTTCGATACTGGATTTCATTTCTTGCAAACCATGTATAAAGCCGCTAGAGAGTCAACAGGGACCATAGTATTTGGCGGGTTCATTACCCACATGTTATACATTTACATTTGTAAATTATTCGGTCTCAACATCATTCATGACAACACTAAAATCAATATTGATACTCTTTTGGCCATGAAGATGATCATTTGGGAGAGAGACCACTTTTCTTTTCCTAGGAGGAATGGATTTTCCTTTCCTCTACCTAATCCCGAGTGTACAACAATTCACAATCCCGCCAATTAGACCTTGAAAGATACGACCCCCTCCACACCTAGCCATGTTACCCCCTCATCTTCTAGACCCCCACAGTCAGCTCTGACACATGAGTTGATAGTTGTACTCGACACCAAGCCGACCCAACATCTGGATCAAGCTAAGCATTCTTTTGCATATGGCAGTGCGGGAGCGTCTAGATTTGATTTCTCTGACTTCCGTGCAGCTTTGGATGCTATGCAAGAAAGTCAGGCTGCCACCTAACGATGGTTAGAGGGCAACCAGACTCTTTCCCAAGAGCGGTTCCAAGAGGTCCAGGATAATTTCTAGATGACGAGGGAGTTTCAGCAGGACATGGACAATTTTGTGTCAGATTCTATAATGAAAGGCACACATGAGGGAGTTTAGGTATGATGTTTTCATCACGCAGTAGCAGATTTACTTCCTCAACCAGTACCATGAATAGATTAGTAACATAAAGGGGATCCCTAGGTTCCCTCCAAGACATCACACGCCTCCTCCCGATGAGTTGCCTCCAAACACTTATCCTCCACCCCGTTTCAACCACCGACTCACTACCCTCCGCCTCCTCCTTTTTAGGTCACAGTGGGACATTGTGTTGTCCAAGTCTAGGAGGTATGTACATTTGTACATAGTCGGTTGCAATCACAGTTGTTTTCAGTTGTCTTCAACTTGTTTCAGTGGTTATCAAGTTGTCTTGTAGTTGCTTTTAGTTTTTTTCGCATTTTTGTTACTTGGTGTTAGTAGAGCCCTAGGGGCCACCTTTCTATATATAGTTTCATCGATACACATTGTCGCTAATTATCTTGATCTTATGTAAATACCGTTTGCATTTCTGATCCTCATTTATATTATCAATTGCTTTCATTGTATGTCGATTGAATGCTTACACCTATCTTCTTTAGCATGACTTAAACATGATTATATTGAGATATTTAACCTTAGCTTAGTATTAAGATCTCTATTCACATAGCCTATTATTGAAAAAGTCAATATCTTGATATTAATCATGATTCATAGAGCTTATTAATACTTGTACCCAAAGGTAATCTTTTAAACTATATTTTGATTACTAGATATGGCTCGGATCATTAAAACTCACTTGAAAAAATCAAAATCTCACGAATGTATAGTTATAGATAGTATATGTGCAGTGCTACTGTTAGTGATATGAGAAAAATGTCCTAAGGCAATCGCATTATGATTGTAATCATTTATTTTAATAAATGAATATTCACTATTTGAGTATACATGTTTATGTATTTGATTGAGATCTTAAACTCATTTACTGAATGTTCGCAATACAATTCACAGCATGAGAGAATTTGTGATGAATTCACAATTAGTGATTATCTCTACATGTACAATTGTGAAGTATTAAAATTGTGCCTAGTCGATGAATTGATAAATACGGACACTATCAATTCTGTTGAGACTAGCATGGGTTATTCTCTAATCAACTGATTCTCACTGGCTGGTGGCATTGGGATGTCCGGAGATAAACATGAATGCTAGTTAAGGGAACTAGTTCATTGGAGTGACTGGTTGTAAAACTTCATATGGTAGTCTATATATAGATATGTCAATGAAGTTCTTACTGCAGCTTAAGTGCGATGTTCCTTTGACTTGCGGTGTTCAAGTCATCTTGGTTATGGAGACTTATACTTTGACATCATAAGCAAGCATCTCCAAGGAGGTGTGGACCCAGGATGATTGGGTATAAGCCGAAGTGCCCGAAGATGTTTGAACAGATTACAAAGGATTCACCACTCCTTGTGAGGAGATGTATACCCAAGGTCTATCGACGGATTGTTACTCGAAGCCTCTGGCCAGAGCATGACATGTTCAGAGTATGAATCTCTTAAATACATGAGAGTAATTAGAATCCGTTGGACGAGAAAACGTAACTTGGGCTAGGTGTGACGTAGTAAGCCTAGTGGGGACTGACACACATAGACCATGTCCTGAACCAAGTGGGTATAAGATGGTAAAGGAAATGGGGCACGATTAATTATAGCTGCTGAAGGGTTTCAGAATTGTTTCTGAGGTCAACCGTTGATCTTTCGATTAATTGGGGATCATGATGTACTACTAGGTGTCACTCATGATCGTTCTATAATTGATTAATTATAGACGGCCAACATAAATCGAAAGCCTATTTAGTCACACGCACTACGAGTAATCCGAGGGATTTAAAACGAGTTGAAAATTGGATTTTCCAATCAAGAGAGATTAGGTTTGGTTAAGCCAAACGATAAGTCGAATCTGAATTTTTCAGAGACGCGTCGGAAGCGTAAAATGGCTAAGTCTTTTGAAGACATAATAGATGAATTAAATAAGTTTAATTCATTGGGGCGTGGCTTGGATGGGCCGGCCAAAGAGGGTCTCCATCCTCTTTGCTTGGCCGACCACAACAAAGGGAGAGAACCAAGTTTTTGGTTCAATTTATAAAATAAACCAAGTGTGGTTTGTTTTATAAAATTATGGATAATATAAATTTTTATATAATAAACCAAGGTTTGGTTTATTTTTCATGGAAATTAAAATGAACCATGGATTGGTTTATTTTATTATATAAAATCAATCATGGATTGATTTACCATGATAAGAAAATTTATTCCATAAGAAAAAAGGAGACTTGGTCGGTTTTTATCATGAATTAAAATATGATAAAACTTGGCATGATGGAATAAGTCATAGAAAATTTATTCCATAAGAAAAAAGAGACTTAGCGGTTGAGAGGCCACTATATAAAGGACCCAAGGCAAGGCTTGGAAATCAATCGAAGTATTCTTGCCTGGGCTCTCTCCCTCTCCTCCCTTCTTTCTCTTGGCCGGCCATAAGGCTCTTCTCCCTTCTTCTTGCCGTGAGCACAAGGAGAAACACCGAGGCGACAAAGTTCTTCCATTGGGACGATTTTCCTCTCCGGCCATTATTACCTTGGGATTGGGTGGAAGTCATCTTCCTCCTCGCCGGAATTGTGATTCCGGCCAACCTTGGTAGTGAGTTTTTCCGATGTGATTACTTCTCTCTTGGTTTTCTTGTCGCGTTCTCGGAGAATCTAGTAGTTCTCGAGAACACGAAACTCGTGGCTTTGCGAAGTCATCTCAAAGATACTCGGCGTGGACGCGAATAGAGGCGGAGCTTCCGAGGGACGCTTACGGTTGGATCTCGTCCCTTCCTTCGAGTTACGCGAGGTAATACGTAAATTAGTTTACGTTTCTGCAAAATTTTAAATATATGATCATGTCTACACAAGATAAAGTTGCATGCTTAGATGTGTGGTTAAATAATTTGAGAAATTATTTATGCTAAACCTTCCGCTGCACGTAATTAATTTTAAAATTACGAACCCGCATCCATGTCAACATGCACCCGGTCCCAACAGCTACATCCTTAAAGCACTTGAAAAACAAAATATTTTGGATTTGAATAAGGAATAAAAAATAATTCTGTTGGTGGAAACTAGAAATTTGCCCCTTTGAGACCATGTTAGGTTACTGGGAAAACGAATACTAGCTTTCCCTTAATTCGAGCATGCCTTTGAGATCTCGGGCAGTTTGAAAGGGATGAACCAAGCATGTGGCAAGTAAATATCTATCGTTGGGTCTACAAAGAAAGCAGTGAGATGACGACTTGATTATGCATCGAAATGACACATGAGGAAATATGGTCACTTATCGCACTGAGCATAAAGAGCTCTTAGGCTATTCTCAAATCTATTTTGATACCATGTTCATTGATGTTAGTGTTTGATAGAGGTGAGATATATCTTTAGGGATTATGATGCATAGCAAAAGTTTGCTTGAGAGCAAGCAAAAGTTTAGGTCTAGAGTGTGATGAGCGTAGATATGATATGTTTTTATCTTTGTTTTCATGCTCATTCACTTGCATTGATTCATACATGTGTTTTTACACTCCTGTCATAGCTTTTATCAGCATATTTCTTATTTTTGGTTTGGAAATATATTCTTGCTCTATTTTCACATTCAGAGGCGTTTAGGAGCATTTTGAACGCAAAAAAGAGCAATTCAGAGCCAGAGACGCACCAAGACCAACTTAGGTTAAGAAGGGCTCCATTGTGCAGTTCACACACCGAGTCGTGCCGCTTTCCCAAGTCAGGTCATGCCCCACAAGCACAGCCCTGCTCAAACATTGTGTACCTTCCAGACTCCAGTCGTCCCCCTAGGCACGGCCAAGCTTCAGTCGTGTCCTAGTTCAAGACTAGACTGTTGGATCGAGAAAAACGATAGAGGGGGGTGAATATCGTTAAAACTTTTTCGGATAAAGAAAAGAGAAAATACGCAGCGGAAATAATTGAATGCACGCAAGAACACAAGGATTTTTACTTGGTTCGAAGTTGCGGTCGGCTCCTACTCTAAGGCTCACTGTCCTTGACCATTTACTTTGGCTAATACTATAATCGCGCAAAACAGGTTTACAATTTGAGTACAGAAATATTGCAGTAAATGAAACTAATTACACTTTTCGTTACCAACGTCCGATGTGGATCGTATTTCAGAGCAGAGGGACATCGTCGGCGCTGGAATCTCGAAGTCGGAGTTTGTCGGGGCATAGCTCTTGAACGAAAAGTTTTGGAGCATTAGAAAACTGTCTTCTTGAGGCCTTGGGGTCGAGCCCCTTTTATAGTACTCCATCGGGCGCCTGATGGGTTGGGGGCGCCTGACACGTGCCCTTCGATCCGGGATTTCTTATCCGCGGGTTCGGTCAGCGCTTATCCTCCCCTCTTGGGCGCCTGAGTTGATGGGGGCGCCCGTGAGCTCACAGGCGCCTGATCCTCCTTGGTTCAGTGGCTTCGCAACTATGTTGTTGGTTTTGCCTTCACCCTTGGGCGCCTGTATCCTTACGGGCACCTGAGCCCACTCGGGCGCCTGACTCCATTCGGGCGCCTAGGCCCGGTGAAGAACCTTCACTTGCAGACGATCAGTCCTTCGACCCTGCAACTAAGGTTAGTCCTAAAAACATAGTAAGCAGTAATTACAGTCGTAGCTGTCTTGGTTCTGACTTCGGGTCTCCCAAATGGAACCCTAGGTCGAACCGACGCCTACTGTTCCCTCAACAGGGAACGCGTCTCACCTACTCCTCTCAGGAGAGTTTACCTTTTGCCAACCGACTCCTCCGGTTGGACTTTTGCCCGATCCACCTGACCAGGTCTTCGTGCCCAACTTCCGGTCAGGTCTTCGGTGCCCATCCCCCTTCCAGGACTTCGTGCCCAGTCCTCGACCAGGACTTCTTTGCCCGACTTCCGGTCAGGTCTTCTTGCCCAGTCCTTGACCAGGACTTCTTTGCCCAGCCCTTTGCCAGGACTTCTTGCCTAGTGTACCTAAGGCTTCTTCCTGTACACTTAGTAAATAAATTAGAACACAATAACATCTTAACTCTTGAACCCTTTGCCATTATCAAAACCTAGGTTTGACTTAGGTGCTGTCTGCACCAACAATCTCCCCCTTTTTTATTTATGTCAACCCGGTTCAAAAAGTTAAGTTAAATAAAAGAGTAAAGTACCAGTTTTCATTTCCTCCCCTGGAAGAAATCTTCCCCTGAGTTTTTCAAAAATTCGTGGAGTTTTTGAAAGAGTTTCTAAGTCTTTGATTATAATTTTGAAACGTTTTCCAGGTTTTCAATACTTAAAAAAATTTTAAGAGATTTTTAAGTTAGAAAAATTTTCTAAAATATTTTGAGTTGTTCACTTAGAAAATTTTCCAACACATTTAGCTTGAGCACTTAGAAATTTTTCAAAAGATTTTTGAAGTTAACACTTAGAAAATTTTCCACCAGAAAATTTCAGACTAAGTACTTAAAACTTTTTGAAAACACTTTTGAGTTAAGTGCTTAGAAGAATTTTCAAAACACTTAGTTTTTACACATTAGAAAAATTTTCTAAATTGATTTTGAATTTAACACTTAGAAAATTTTCAAACAGTTTTAATACTTAGAAAAAAATTTCAAGCACAATTTTGAATTTATAACTTAGAAAAAATTTTCAGAAAATTTTTAGAGTAAGTACTTAGAATATTTTTGAAAAAAAAATTAACTTTCAAAAAGAACTTAAGTACTTAGAGAACTTTACTTTTTGAAAAAGGAGATAAATGTTTTTAAAAAAAATTGATTTGAAAAAAATTTTAAAACCTTCTTTTCTCTCCTTTCCAATCTCTTCCCCTTTGCCATATATCAAAAAATATAGCAAGAAAAATGAGTAATCAAAGTAAGGTCAAAGTAAACTGGACCAAATCAATTTGAATTTCCTTTTTCGGGTCCTGTCTAACCCAGTTAGCTACTTACTAACTGTTATGAATAGCAGCTTTCGCTAGGGTTAGTCAAGTTAAGTGATCTGATCAAGTTAGATTTTCTAAGCTTGACACTTAACCTGATTACTGTTTAATTGGTATTTAATGCCCCAATTACTGCAGATGCACTGACTTAAAGCATCTTGAATCAAGGCATAGACCTAAGCATCTCAACCCAGTCTAGGTTATCAATCAAAAGTAGCCTAAGGTGCTTGTGAGATGCTGGCTACTAGATCTATAGGTGCATGCAGTTCTAGGATTAGGGCCTAGGCTAAGTCCATTTGCGAAAAAAACCCTAATTTTGAAGGGGGTAAGTTTTGAAAAAAACTAAGTCGGAAAATCATTTTAAATAAATAAAGAAAATGATTTTTCAAATTAAGTAAGAAATGAAATAGTTTTTGAAAAGAAACATAATTAGAACAGTCCTATTCTACCAAGCATAACCCTAACTGCCTTCTTAATGAGCTGAACTCAGACTCAGGTAAGGGTTTAGTGAAGATATCAGCTAAGTTGGATTTTGAGTCTATATGCTTAAGGACTATCTCACCCCTGGCTACATGATCTCTCACGAAGTGGTGTTTAACTTTTATGTGTTTAGTTCTAGAGTGTTGGATTGGGTTCTTAGTTAGATTAATTGAACTTATATTATCAATGTAGACTTGGGTTTAGGTGCAATCAAGCTGGAAGTACTTAAGAGTGTGCATCATCCATAAGAATTGTGCTACACACTCTCCTAAAGCAACATACTCAGCTTCGGTTGTGGGTAGAGCTACGCAGTGTTGCTTTCTGCTGCACCAACTGACTAGACTATTTCCTAAAAGTTGGCAGCTTCCACTTGTACTCTTTCTATCTAGTTTGCAACCAGCATAGTCAGAATCCGAGTATCTTGACAGGTCAAAAGTTGAAGTCCTAGGATACCGAATCCCTACATTTAGGGTGCCCTTGATGTATCTAAGTATTCTTTTTAGGGCTGCTAAGTGTGTTTCCTTAGCACAGGTTTGGTATCTAGCACACATTCCTACAGCAAAAAGGATATCAAGTCTGCTGATTATAAGGTAAAGTAGATTACCAATCATACTTCGATATAGTTTAAGGTCTACAGGTTTACCATCAGGGTCACTATCTATTTTTACATTTGTAGTCATAGGGGTACTTATGCTTTTGGAGTTATCCATTTTAAATTTCTTTATTAACTCCTTAGCATATTTGGATTGATGGACATAATTTTCATCTCTAGTTTGCTTAATTTGTAAGCCTAAAAAGAAGTTGAGCTCACCAACTAAGCACATTTCGAATTCGTTTTCCATTATTTTTACAAATTCTTTTAAGAAATTTGAGTTGGTGGATCCAAAAATTATATCATCAACATAGATTTGGGCAATAAAGATGTTTTTTTCTAAGGCCTTGACAAAAAGAGTTGAGTTAATTTGTCCTTGGTTAAATTCCTTAGAGATGAGGTAGGTTGATAGGCATTCATACCATGCCCTAGGTGCTTGTTTTAGTCCATACAATGCCTTATTGAGTTTGTAAACATGGTCAGGTTTTTCTAAATCCTCAAAGCCGGGGGGTTGTCCTACATAGACTTCTTCTCTAATAAACTCATTCAGAAAAGCTGACTTTACATCCATTTGATAGAGTTTAAAACCTTTATGGGCTGCAAAGGCTAGCAACATTCTAATAGACTCAAGTCTGGCTACTGGGGCATAGGTTTCGTCATAATCTAACCCTTCAACTTGACTGAACCCTTTAGCTACTAAGCGGGCTTTATTTCTAACTATTTTCCCTTGGTCATTTAGCTTATTCCTAAACACCCACTTAGTGTCAATAATGGATTTGCCCTCAGGTTTAGGTACTAGTTCCCAGAGTTGGTTCCTTTCAAATTGAGCTAACTCCTCTTGCATTGCTATGATCCAATCAGGATCAGGTAAGGCTTCCTCTATAGTCTTAGGTTCAATTTTCGAAATCAGTGCAATTTGACTAAGATTTCTATAGGAAGACTTAGTTCTGACTCCTAAGGTTGGATCACCCACAATTTGATCAGTTGGGTGACTTAGTCTGGGTTTCTTAGTTCTTCTATTACTTGGTTCAGTCTCAGGTCCGGCTGGACGGTTCGGTTCAGTATTTGGTTCAATTACTTGGGTTGGTTCAATTATTGGTTCAATTGACTCAGTAGTTGGTTCAATAGTCAGTTCATTTAGAGGTTCAACTAGTGATTCAATTGATGGTTCAGTAATTTGTTCATTATCTTCATAATCAATATTTGATGGATTTAGATTTGGATTATTAATTTCCTTATCAAATATTAGATTTGTTGTTTCTTCAATTTTGTTAGTTTGTTTATTGTAAACCCTGTAGGTCCTACTTGTTGTTGAATATCCTAAGAAGACCCCTGGAGTTGACTTAGACTGGAATTTACCTAGGTAGTCCTTAGTGTTTAGGATATAGACTTTGCACCCAAAGACCCTTAGGTAATGTAGGTTTGGAAGTCTATAGTAGTATAATTCATAGGGAATTTTATTATGTCGTTTGTTAATTAGGACCCTATTTTGGATATAACAAGTCGTACTAATTGCTTCTGCCCAAAATTGGTTTGCTAGGTTGAATTCATTGAGCATAGTCCTAGCGGCTTCCTGTAGGGTTCTATTTTTCCGTTCTACTATCCCATTTTGCTGGGGGGTTCTAAGACACAAAATTTCGTGTATATATCCATTTATTTTACAAAACTCCTCGAACCTTTGATTTTCAAACTCTCCCCCGTGATCACTCCTAAGTCTTTTGATTTTGGTATCATTTTAATTTTCAATTATCTTACAAAAATCAATAAACAGGTCTAGGGTTTCATCCTTAGTCTTTAGGAACCTAACCCAAGTAAACCTAGAGTAATCATCGATAATTACTAAGCAGTACCGGTTTCCGCTTAGTGACTTGGCTCCATGTGAATCAAATAGGTCAAGGTGCAGGAGCTCAAGTGTGGTTTGAGTTAGGTCTGATTGAATTTGTTTGTGATTAGACCTGGTTTGTTTACCTCGGTTGCATAATTCACATATCATGTTTTCATGGTTCTTAATTTTTGGTATTCCTTTAATTAGACCAACTTGGGTGATTTTTGAAATTAGTCTTAAATTAGTATGACCTAATCTCCTATGCCAGAGGTTTGATTCTTCTAACTGAGTTAAGAAGCATTTAGGTATTAAGGGTAGATTTATAGTGTAAACATTATTTTTCCTAGTGCCCTTAAGCATCACTACTGAGTCTTGCAAATTTCTAATCAGGCAGTCAGAGTTGGTAAAGGTAATTACATAGCCAGTATCACATAATTGACTTATACTAAGCAAATTGAATTTAAAGTTCTCAACCAAGAGTACCTTTTTAATTACAAAATCAGATTTGAGTTCAATATTACCTGACCCAATGACTTTGAGTGTAGTATTGTTCCCAAATGCTACTGAGCCTAGGTTCTTGAACTTGAGTTTGGTGAATTTCAATTTGTCCCCAGTCATGTGTCTGGAGCACCTGTTATCCAACATCCATTGGTCCAAATCTTTATGTTCATACACATAAAGAATTTGTTGATTTGGATCCAATTAGAATTAAGGATAGCTTAAATTGATTTTCACATCCTAGTCTATCTCACTCAATCTATAGTTGTCAATCACGTTAGCCTTATGGGTTTTGTGAGACAGGTTTTAATAGAAGTAAAAAAAACATGATTAACTTTGAAAAGTTGAATTAATTTTGAAAAAGCAATTTATTATGCTTTAAATTTATTTTTGAAAAAAAATGGTTGAATCTAAGATTAATTGAAATCTGTGTTAGATTCAAATCTGACAATAGTAAAATGAATTTGGTTTTCAATAATCGGCTTCCAGGTCTTGGCGAGGCACTAGGCCTTCTTTGGTCGTAGCCTTATTGGATCATCAACCCTTTCCTTGACAAAGCCTTTTATTGAAAGTTCATCTTCAAGTTACTCCTTGAAAGATTTTGGTCTAACTAGTTTGGGTCTTGGATCGGTAGCTTCGGCTAGCTCCGCCAAAATGGCTTCCCTAACGTACTATCATCTCACCTCCACCCAATACTATGTTATTTAAATTTCAGTTAATTGTTTTTGTCCTTAATCTAACCAGTCCTAGGTCTAAGCATGGTAAATTACAGAAAATAAATAAACAAGCAAGCATGTAATTTCTAAAAATAAGAAAAGAATTTATCTAACTATAAAAATTGTTTTAAAGTTGGCTCCCCCTGGACTAATGCCACGGTAATGATTAGGCAAGATATGAATCTTATCCTTGGGGATCCAATACTAGTTTGGTCCAGCTTGGTTGTTCAGGCAAAGTTTGGGTACCCATGCCTGAACTTTGGGTCTAGATTGGTTCAATACAGCATAGTATGACCTTTGTCTAGCCTTGGTTCGATACCCTAACTCGGATCGATTTAGAACAGACTTCTGTTTTCCAAGAATCATGTCAAGACCC
>JAGFNQ010005089.1:0-12908 GCA_024364735.1 Boesenbergia rotunda
ATTATGTTTGCTAGGTTAGAATGCCATGATATTCCTAGATGCCATGATTAATTATGTTTATGCTAAGATAGTATGCCATGATTGGATTTATGTTCATGCTAGTTTAGAATGCCATGATTTAATTATTTATGCTAAGTTAGAATGCCATGATTTTTTTTATGATGTCCATACCAATTTATGATGCCATGTTCTAACTATGTTATACTGAGATAGGACGCCATGATTTTATTTATATTCGTGCTAAGAATGTTTATGAAGTTATGTTTGTTATGTTTATGTCTACGCCAAGTATTGTGCCATGCCATGAAGGTTTATGGTTATGTTTATGCTATGCTATGAAGATGATTATGTTATGTTTACGCCATGACGAATGTATGCTAAGTGATGAAAAGGCTTATGTTCTAAGTAAAGCACTAAGTATGTAATGGCTTATGTGCTCATGAATGAATGATGAATGGTTTTAGTGAGTAGGAAAGAGTCTTACTAAGCCTGTGTGCTTATAGTCTTATTTCCTTATACCGCAGATCACGCAAGGGGACAGTAAGGAAGCAGCAGGGAGGGCATCAAAGAATGTGTGTGATAGTACTTGGCCAAGGAGGCAATATGGTTGCTCGTCTCATGATAGAACTTTATCTTTACTTTATGTGTTTAAGTATGACTCTATGACATGATACTAGTATACATGATGCTAAGTATGACATGATGCTACGAATGACATGATACTAAGTATGATATGATGCTAAGTATAAAGTTACTACGCTAAGTTCCCATGTTATAGTGCTAGAAATGTCGTAAGTGCATGTAGAGTATGTTAAAGGTTTCCGCTGCATTATGATGTCTACATGCCCTAAGTATGTTAACGTAACGCCGCTTTAGGAAAAAAAAAAGGCGGGCGTTACAGGTTGGTATCAGAACAGTAACCATCTCACTACACACACATCAAGCCCTCTTCCTGAGCTTCCAAGTAAGTAACCGTTTACATATCTGATAGTAGAAGATGTTTTATGATTTTAAGTATCCAGTATGAACGATATTTATGATGAAAAGTATGTTACGATATGTAACGACGAAGATACTTTATCTTAGTTTACGAATTAAATATTTAGAATAATATAGGCGTTAGAAAATAAACTATAATTTATGATATTATGTATAATCTATAATAAGTCACATGTAGAAAATTATCTGATAGCCTACCCACAGGAGATTATAACACTCTCACTATGTTAACGTATAGCATTAGTTCCATGATATTAATACTGATATAATTAATAGTATAGGTCATATGGTATAACTTAGGTAGGGTTCTAATTATGTTAACACTTATTATAGGTTATGGGTCACTGATATCTTATATATAATATATAAGACTACCTTAAGTTATTTTATGGTAATATAATAAGTAGGATCTCACCTATTCTATAATAATCATACAACTAATATAATTCGTAACTCGGACTGAGAACTAGTATTCGGAAGCATACTATTATTAGGTTTACCCATAATTAAAATAAGTATATAATTATGATATATGCATATAATTACATCATAGAGCTATTAAGGACACTAGCACCGATGCTGTTTGAGGACATATTGGAAAATCAAAATGGTGATCCAAGTCTTCAGAGAATCAAGTAGGAGATCCTAGAAGGAAAGGGCGATGGTTTTCATATCGCCAACGGGGGAGTACTCTACCTTAGGGATCGTCTATGTATCCCTAATGATCCGGAGCTGCGGAGAGAAATATTAATAAAAGCTCACGGAACCCCTTATTCGATGCATCCGGGATCCACCAAAATGTATCAGGACTTGAAGGAGAAATTTTGGTGGTCCGGTATGAAGAGAGATGTGGCTCGGCATGTTAGTACTTGCCCGACTTGCCAACGAGTGAAAGCAGAACACCAGCGACCCGGAGGAGTTCTGCAACCACTTCCAATTCCGGAATGGAAATGGGAAGATATCTCTATGGATTTCGTTTCAGGACTCCCTAGGACTGCAAATGGATATGATGTGATATGGGTAATTATGGACGGGTTGACAAAGTCTGCCCACTTCCTAGCAGTCAAGATGACTTATTCGATTGAGCAACTAACTCAATTATATGCTAGGGAGATAATTAGACTTCATGGACTTTCCAAGACCATCATCTCAGATAGGGATGGTCGCTTTACTTCGCATTTCTAAAAGTGGCTCCTATGAAGGGGGTGACAAGATTTGGGAGGAAAGGAAAATTAAGTCCGCGCTATGTGGGGCCGTACCTGATTCTGAAAAGAGTTGGTAAGGTGGTATACGAGTTAGAGCTGCCTCCAGAGATGTCAGCTATCCATAACGTATTTCATGAGTCCCTACTTAAAAAGTGTATCCCAAATATGGACCAAGTGATCGAGCCGCAGACAGTGCAAGAGGACCTAAGTCATGAGAGCATACCCATCCAGATTTTGGATAGGGAGGTCTAGAAGCTGAGGAGTAAGGAGGTACCCTTAGTTAAGGTCCTATGGCAAAGTCAACGGTTCGAAGAAGCTACCTGGGAACGCGAGGACGAGATGAGGCGCAAGTACCCAGAGTTATTCTAAGTACGAGGACGAACTTTCACGAGGTATGGGGGATTGTAACGACCCGGAAAATTCACTTAATATTTTCTTAAAATATTGAGCATGTCTAGATAATTTCCCGAGGGGCCCAGAAATAATTATGTAAAATTGGGCCTAGAAATCCATGTTTTCTCATTTAAATTGAGAAAAACTAGGTACTAATGAGCTTTAAATGGGCTCCAAAAATGGGTATTAATTAGGTAAAATTAATATAAATATAAAAGAATTTAATTTAGGAATATTGGCATAATTATGGGTGATTTTAGGGGGGATTTTCAGAATTTAAGAAATAAAAATAATAAAATAAATGAAATGAAAATAAAATAAAAATAAAAGTGCATGAGCCAAGGATTGAACCTTGGACCTCTTGTACAACCATGTAAGCCTTAACCAACTCACCTAACAAGGGATTTCTATGAGGAAATGAAGTGGATATAAGTTGAGATTAAGAAGAAGATGAAGAGTCATGGAGAGACTCTTCATTCACCACCTTAATGGGTTATAAAGAGGGGGGGGGGTTTGGGAGTTATTCTCTTCTCTCCATCAATTACATTCTCTTCCTCCTTCTTTCTCATCCTAGACGAAATCTACAAGGGAGATTTTCCCTTGGGAAAACTCCACAAGAAGGTCCTACCACCAAGATCTAAAGGTTTCCTAAGGTTCCAAGGCTAGGGGTGATCAAGAGACAACAAGTCTTCCTTCTTCTTCCCATATAAGGGCTAAAAAATCAAGAAACCCCAAGGTAAGACTCCCTCACCTGTGGTATAATAGTTCCCTATGATTTCCATGATTTTTAGCATGATATATTGGTTAGTTTTCGAATTTGATGTTGAAAGGAAAGAAAACCAAGACCCTCATGCTTAAGGGTTTCGGCCACCATGTTTTACAGGTCTATAATTATGCTAAAAATCATGATAATGTTATTTAATGTTCCCTTATAATGTTTAGAGGTTAAGAACAATTTTTGGGAATTTTTGGAGCACCCTAGAACACCCTAGGGTTTCGGCCAACATGAAAGAAACCAAAACTAAGAACCTTAAGTTTAAGGGTTTCGGCCACCATGATTTACAGATCTATAATTATGCTAAAAATCATGATAATGTTATTTAATGTTCCCTTATAATGTTTAGAGGTTAAGTATAATTTTTGGGAATTTTTGGAGTACCCTAGGACACCCTAGGGTTTCGGCCAACATGAAAGAAACAAAACTAAGAACCTTAAGTTTAAGGGTTTCGGCCACCATGATTTACAGGTCTATAATTATACCAAAATTCTTGATAATGTTATTTAATATTCCCTTATGATTTTTAGAGGATAAGTATAATTTTTGGGAATTTTTGAAGTAACCTAGGACACCCTAGGGTTTCGGCCAACATGAAAGAAACAAAACTAAGAACCCTAAGTTTAAGGGTTTCGGCCACCTTGATTTAAAGGTCTATAATTAAGACAAAAATCTTGATAATGTTAATTTATGTTCCCTTATGATGTGTGGAGGTTAAGTATAATTTCTAGGAATTTTTGGATTACCCTAGAGACCCCATATGTTTTGGCCAACCTCAAGGACCCAAGGGTTAGGGTTGAGCCTTTAACTTCAAGTATATGTTTATGTGTTGCCATGATATAAGGGTGATGTAGGGAACCATGTTAAGTTATATGCCCATGCTATGCTAAGAACCATGCTAAGTGATTATGTATGTTCATGATATGAATGATTCCATAATAAGTATGATAAGTTTATGTTCAGGATATGAATGATTCCATGATAAGAATGATAGGGTTATGATCATGATAAAAATGATGCTATGATATGTTAGTTTTATGACATGAATGATATGCCATGTTTTATGAATAATATGCATGTATGTCATGTCTTATGAATGAAGTTAAAGTACATGCCTTTAAGGCACAGCTATGATGTTAAGTATGATGAATGACAAGTATGATGAATGAATGATGATGAACGACAAGTATGATGAATGAAAGATGATGCTTATGTCTTTAAGGCATAAATATGCTAAACGACACGGTCGATGGTTGACGGTACGACGGTCGAGAGGACCGGTAAATGGGCCGGTAGACAGGCCGAGCCGTAACAAGTTATGCTATGTTAAGTATGCTATGAATGAATGATGAATGATGAAGCATGAAAAGTATTTTACTTTATATATGGGCTTGTACCGGACCGAAGTATGGGTCCAAGGGATGGGCACCTTAAGAACGCCCCGGTTTTGGACTACCGAAGCTGTCCACGGTTCTGGCCCTACCGGAGCTGTGTAACAGGGATGGGCACCTTAAGAACACCTCAGTTCGAGGACTACCGACTATGCTGTCCTTACCCTAGTAGGTCGAGGCTAGCTACCTCGTATTTACTTAGGGATGCGCGCTTATGATGTATGTATGTGGTACAAGCCAAGGCCCAATGATATGATGAATATGTTTAAGCATTAAAAGTATGTTTTAAAAGGTTAAGCATCCTTATATATATGCAATTGTCTCATGCATTCATCCATGTTATGTATTATAATTATCATAAGAATATTATGCAAAGTAAGTTTATGCAAAGCAAGTTTATGCAAGATATGTTTATGCAAATGATTTTGTTTATGCTCATGTTACTATATGATGCCATGATTTGATTGTGTTTATGCTAATTTAGAATGTCATGATTTATCTATGTTCATGTTAGTTTAGGATGCCATGATTTATTTGTGTTCATGCTAGTTTAAAATGCCATGATTTTATTTATGTGCATGATAGTTTAGGGTACCATGATTTAATTATGTTTATGCCAAGTTAGAATGCCATGATTTGATTTATGTTCATGCTAGGTTAGGATGCCATGATTTAATTATGTTTATGCTAAGATAGTATGCCATGTTGGATTTATGTTCATGCTAGTTTAGAATGCCATGATTTAATTATGTTTATGCTAAGTTAGAATGCCATGATTTTTTTTATGATGTCTATACCAATTTATGATGTCATGTTCTAACTATGTTATACTGAGATAGGACGCCATGATTTTATTTATGTTCGTGCTATGAATGTTTATGAAGTTATGTTTGTTATGTTTATGTCTACGCCAAGTATTGTGCCATGCCATGAAGGTTTATGGTTATGTTTATGCTATGCTATGAAGATGATTATGTTATGTTTTCGCCATGACGAATGTATGCTAATTGATGAAAAGGCTTATGTTCTAAGTAAAGCACTAAGTATGTAAAGCACTAAGTATGTAATGGCTTATGTGCTCATGAATGAATGATGAATGGTTTTAGTAAGTAGGAAAGAGTCTTACTAAGCCTGTGTGCTTATAGTCTTATTTCCTTATACTGCAGATCACGCAAGGGGACAGTAAAGAAGCAGCAGAAGGGCATCAAAGAATGTGTGTGATAGTGACTTGGCCATGGAGCAATATGGTTGCTCGTCTCATGATAGAACTTTATCTTTACTGTTATGTGTTTAAGTATGACTCTATGACATGATACTATGTATAACATGATGCTAAGTATGACATGATGCTACGAATGACATGATGCTAAGTATGATATGATGCTAAGTATAAAGTTACTACGCTAAGTTCCCATGTTATAGTGCTAGAAATGGTCGTAAGTGCATGTAGGAGTAAGTTAAAGGTTTCCGCTGCATTATGATGTCTACAAGCCCTAAGTATGTTAACGTAACGCCGCTTTAGGAAAAAAAAAAAGACGGGCGTTACAGACCTATGCATCACATTTATGGAAGCTCCTAAATCAAGCATAGCATCATGGAATGTAGTGCTTCCTATCTCACAAGAAACTGTAAATACCCCTGGGTCTTCACACTTCTGAGGAATGGAGTGGATAAGTGCTGAAATATTCTTCCCAAAGCTGACCAACTCATTTTCCTTAAGTTTCTTTTTGTGAACACAATGATCCTTCAAAAACTTAGCATACTTTGGAATTTGTTTGATCATGGTGAACAAAGGTACATTGATCTCCACTTTACTAAAATGTTCCACTAGTTCGTTGAATTCCTTAGGCTTCTCCTCCTCCACTTGTCTTTTGGCTTGTGTTCTTTGCTGTGGAAAGGGTAAGGGAACCCTAAAGTCATCTTCTTTGGCCGGAAGTGGAGAGGCTGAAATTTTGGTTGCTGTCCCCTGCGAAGTCGTTGCTGTACCTTGCATCTCGGCACTGATTGCTTCTCCATTTTCCACCAAATTTGGAGGGTTACTTGAGGAAGGAGTTGGGAACGGGCTAGGGGTGAACCAACTGAATTTAAAATCATTTCATGGCTGTTTTGAGCTGGAATTGAAGGTGCTGTCCGGTTTTCTGAAATTTCATCTCTTGGACCATTTTGAGATGATGTAACCTTCCCACTCCTCAAAGTTATAGCACTCACGTTTCCTTTAGGATTAGGAACAGTTTGGGAAGGGAGTTGACTTGATCCTTGAGCTTGATTTTGATTAATCCCACTAGCCAATTGCCCCATTCGCCTCTCGAGGTTTTGAACGGTGGGAAACATTTGTTGTTGCTGTTGTAAAACTTGCTGTTGTTGTTGTTGTGTTTGTACAACTTGTTGTTGTAACACCCCAAAAATTTGTCAATGTAAAATCATGACAATGTATGAAAATGATTATAATGAAATGATATAAATTTCATGCAATCACATGCTATGAAATGTTATGAATGCATGAAATATTATATTCATGAAATATTATTATCATGAAATATTAGCATGAAATATTATATTCATGACTATGGAATATTAAAAATATTATGAAATAATATTTTTGGAATATTATGAAATATTCTGAATTCATAAAATATTATTCATATTATGAATTTCATGATGGGCTTGGTTTATTGGGCTTGGAAATGAATGGTGCTAAAAAGAAAGTGCAAAGTGGAGGAAGCAAGGATTGAACCTTGGACCTCCTAGTTGCACTCACCATGTCATAACCAATGAACCAAGCAATATTTCATGTAGAAGGAGAAAGGAACATGCTTGTTAAGTGGGTAAGGGTGAAGAGACATGTCTTTTCATGAGAAAGGTATAAATATGGGAAGTTGGAATAACTTCCATTTCTTTTCTTCTTCCTCTTCACTTCTCCCAACCGAAACCTCCACCATCCCTTCTCTTCTTTCCATTTTCGAAAACCCTAGGCAAGGGTTCTAAACCTAGGGTAATTGCAAGAGGGAAAATCCAAGTGCTCTTGCCTTCTACCAAAGACCAAGGAGTCTTAGAGAAAAGATTCGGAAGAAAAGGTTT
Source organism: Boesenbergia rotunda (assembly GCA_024364735.1). Taxonomy (NCBI): domain Eukaryota; kingdom Viridiplantae; phylum Streptophyta; class Magnoliopsida; order Zingiberales; family Zingiberaceae; genus Boesenbergia; species Boesenbergia rotunda. The sequence continues at coordinate 7,842 of JAGFNQ010005089.1, forward strand.
TCACATACCCTTCAAGTGTAGGGTACCCTACGGTTTAAAGAAATTCCAGCGCAAGGATGTAAGTATCCTCTCGCCTGTGGCATAATTGTTGTTGAACGTTGGTTGTATGCATTCCTTTGCAAAAGATCACAAGACACCCTTATGAAACTTTCGGCCACTCTTGTAAGGGGGTCCTAGAGAAGGTTTTTGATCATACTTTGATGCATGTTAGTACCCCTAGGAATTTTATACTTATATGTGATGTTTCCAAATTTTTGGAAAGACAAAAGTTAGGGTTTGGTACCCTACAAACTTTCGGCCACCACCCACTTGTGGGCTGTGGTTGCTTCTTGATGCATGAGGATATCCCTAGGAACTTAGGGTATGAATTTATGTTATTTTTCCAATATGTGTGATAACATGAATTAGGGTTTTAGTGCCCTACAACTTTCGGCCAAGCATGATAGTAATTAGGGTTTGGGGGCTTTATGATTTTCTCTAATGGATTCATGCTTAGGAATGTAGATCAAGTGTTTGAATATATGTTTGTATGAGTATTTGATACTCTTACCCTATGAAACTAGGGTTAGGGTTTAGATAGGTTTCGGCCAAGACCTAGGGATTAGGGTTAGTGAATGCTAATCCCAATATGAGATATAAACCATGTTTAAATTGTTAACATGAAAGGTACTTGAGGTGTTGGTAGAAATGCTTGAATGAATGCTTGCTTGGAAAACCAAATCCCCTTACTTGTATGTTTCGGCCAACCCTAGCTCTAGGGTTAGGAAGTACCTAATGAAACCATGAAGCATGCTACACTTATATGATGTGTGTATAAATTATGTGACCTATCTTGTTAGGTATAAAAGCATGCCTTATAGCCCATGGGGCACTTTGATGATATGAACATGATGTGTTTGATAATATGCTTTAAAAGGGTTACTCTATTGAAACTGGGATCAAGAGCACCCGAATGCGTGGTGTGTCCCTAGGGGATCAAGAGCACCCGAATGTGTGGTATGTCCCTTTGAGAAGTGATTAAGAGTACCTTTAGGCATATACTTATATGAGTAATTGCATGATAAATTACTTTACTTTGGAAAGTTGTCTACCCGACTCGGAAGGGGGTCGTTAAACAAATCCAATGAGCATGTTAAGGTCATGGCATTGGTAGGACGGAAGGGTCCTGCTCTAATTAGATTGGTGGCTCGCTACCCCAATTTATTAGGGAACGCGCATGATGATGTGGTACGACAACTGGGCCCTGGATGATGATATGTTATTTTGAAGTACTTACCATTATGGAACTTTTGAAAAACATACTTTTCTCATCATGTGATAATATTGTTCCGTAAAGTACTTAGAGATAAATTGATGTGATGTTTATGATGCTTTGATGAGATGCTTATGATGCTGATAATTCTATCTGATTACTGTGTACATGATATGATGTATTGATATGGATTTTGCGAGTAGGCCCGGATTCTTACTAAGCATGTTTTGCTTACTAGTTCCTGTTATTTTTTTTCTTATGCTGCAGATAGCGGTAAGAAATACTCGAACTAAAGGAAGAGGCAGAGGGAAGGTTGGAGGATGTGTGTGGTGATGGCTCGGGAAAGGATGAAAGATTCTATCTACCTTAGTTTGTCTAGAATCTAACTGCTTCCTATGAAAGATTGAAATTGTATTGCTATACTCTGAATGTATGATGATTGTGACTACTCTACTGTTAGAGATATGAAACCTAAACCATGTTAGCTAATACTATCATTAATGTCTAAATATTGTAATATGCATGCTAAGTAAAATATTAGATAATTGCCATTTTCTATTCCTTATGAATGCTTCTTTTGTATATGCCTCTTTTGCATGTATCTAAGGCTAGATAACCTTTGCTATGTGCTTACTTGAGATTTCATGCTATAGTGTGTTAAATGCTTTCCATATTAGGTTGTAAATGCATGTAGATATAAATGAATTATTTGATTGGAAAACCTTGCTTGGTAATTTAGTGTTCAATAAGCATGCTTATTACTAGTTCATGTATTGTAACTGTTTTGTTTGGATATACATGTTTAATATGATTGCATGATATGAATGTGTGGACCCGTAACCCCGCCTTTAGGGTAGATATAAGGTCGGGCGTTACAAGTTGGTATCAGAGCAGATTTCCCCTCCATCACACACACATCAAGCTTCCTTCTGTCGCTTCCAAGTAAGAAATCCTAAACTCGCCTATATTGTTTCATGTACAGTAATGATAGAAATGATTTATGCTTGCATGATATAGAAATGATTAATGCTTGCATAAAGTAGTAATTATGTTAGCTTAATTATCACTTGTATGATATTAATGACTATGTATAGAAATGATTCATGCTTGCATGAAGTAGTGTTTATGATAGTTGAATTATCACCTGTATGATATATATGATATGTAATTGTAAGATAGGTGAACATGAACACTATTTTGATAATTTAGAACTTGGGCAAGAGAGGTGGCACACCAGATCTGGGGACAGCACAGATGCCGTATGCCCTATACGAGGTTGTGCAGGCAGCTCCTTCGCCATGAGTTCCCAGCGGACCTGGGAGACTCGGAGGAGGACCCTGACTCCGAGGAGGACTCTGAGCCATCCGAGGAGGACCCTGAGGAGGACCCTGAGCCGTCCGAGGAGGACCCTGAGGAGGATCCTGAGCCCTTCGAGGAGGATCCCGAGGCCTTCGAGGAGGATCCTGAGCCCCTCGAGGAGGATCCCGAGCCCTTCGAGGAGGATCCAGAGATGCTGTGGGTGTTCGAGGAAGATGTTGAGGCAGACGAGGAGATCCTCGAGATCGAAGAAGAAGAAGACCCGATGGGAACAGTTGAGGATCCTGAGGCGGGCCAGAGGGTGATGAGCGAGGAGATAGTAGGTGTCGCTATGTTATTCTTTATGTTGGGCATCACGGCAGCCCGTCTCGCTCACTGAGTGGACTAGTTTATATGTAGACTTATAAGAATGAATAAAATAAATTTCAGTTGGTACAATAAATAAAATCTCATTTATCCTATATTGAACATGCGACACAAAAGGACAGCTACAAGAGCTACTCGACAAGGGACTTATCCGCCCTAGTCATTTCCCCTGGGGAGCTCCCGTACTGTTCGTCAAGAAGAAGGACGGGTCGATGCGTATGTGCATCGACTATCGGGCATTAAACAATGTGACCATAAAGAACAGGTACCCTCTACCCAGGATAGATGACCTGTTCGATCAGTTAAAGGGAGCTACGGTTTTCTCTAAGATTGATCTGAGGTCTGGTTATCACCAAGTCCGGGTGAAAAATGAGGATATACCCAAAACTGCTTTTCGGACGAGATACGGACATTATGAGTTCGTAGTGATGCCGTTTGGAGTCACTAATGCTCCGGCAATATTCATGGACCTTATGAATCGGATTTTCTCGGCATTTCTCGACAGATTTGTGATCGTCTTCATCGACGACATCCTTATTTATTCGAGGACTTCCGAAGAGCATGCAGAGCACCTGGGTATAGTATTACAGATTCTTCAGAAAGAACAACTGTATGCTAAATTTTCGAAATGTGAGTTCTGGCTGAATCAAGTGTCATTCTTGGACATATCATCTCCAAGGACGGAGTGATGGTCGCCCAATTAAAATTGAGACCGTAAGTAATTGGTCCAGACCCAAGAATGCCAGTGAGGTCAGAAGTTTTCTGGGGTTAGCAGGTTACTACAGAAATTCGTAGAGAATTTCTCTCGGATTGCAGCCCCTATGACAGCTCTTACAAAGAAGATAAGAAATATATCTGGACCGACGAATGCGAGAAGAGTTTCTCTGAACTAAAAGGAGACTGACTAGCGTCCTATATTGACTCTTCCGGAAAATGATACGGGTTTCGATATGTACAGCGACGCATCCAAACTTGGACTCGGAGCTGTACTTATGCAAAATGGGAAGGTAATTGCCTATGCCTCTAGGCAACTGAAGGAACATGAAAAAGAATTATCCTACCCATGATTTGGAATTAGCAGCGGTGGTCTTTGCGCTGAAACATGGAGGCATTATTTTTATGGTACTCAGTGCAAGGTCTTTACTGATCACCAGAGTCTGCGGTATTTCTTCACCCAGAAGGACCTGAATATGCGACAACGCCGATGGCTCGAGTTGGTCAAGGACTACGACTGTGAGATCCTGTACCATCCGGGAAAAGCCAACAAGGTAGCGATGCTCTGAGTAGAAAATCATGTGCTACTTTAATATCTTTGTCGGCTTTGTCACAACCCTTAGGGAAAGAGATTATGGATTTCGGAATCGAGATTATATCGGGACAGCTTTCTACTTACAGATTGCGCCGACATTATTTGATGGTATTCTGGAGAAGCAGAATCTTGATCCGAGTCTTAGAGAATCAAGCAAGAGATTCTTGAAGGCAAGGGCGAGGGATTCGGATTTCCGATAGTGGAGTTTTATATCTCGGGATCGATTATGCGTTCCCACGACTCCGAATTACGGACAAGGATACTCGAGGAAGCTCACGGCACACCTTAGCCGATGCATCTGGGTCTACAAGATGTATCAGATCTGAAAGGTAAATTTTGGGTGGTCCGGCATGAAGAAAGATGTAGCCCATTATATTAGCATGTGTTTGACCTGCCAGAGGGTCAAAGCAATACCAGAGACCTGGGGGAGTTCTGCAGCTCTACCTATTCCCGAGTGGAAATGGGAGACATATCTATGGATTTTATATCAGGGCTGCCTCGGACTACAAATGGATATGATAGTATATGGGTGATTGTAGACCGGCTGACCAAGTCCGCGTATTTTCTGGCTATCAGGGATGACTTATTCAGTTGAGCAGCTGGCGCAACTGTACGTCAAGGAAATTATCCGACTACACGGAGTTCCCAAGACCATTATCTCTGATAGGGATGGTCGATTTACTTCTGATTTTTGGGGACACGTGCAGAAGGCCCTTGGCACGAAGCTGAAGTTCAGTACAGCCTTTCACCCCAGACTGACGGGCAGACTGAACGAGTAAACCAGATACTAGAAGATATGTTGCGAGCTTGCGCCTTGGACTTA
>JAGFNQ010005090.1:0-110151 GCA_024364735.1 Boesenbergia rotunda
TGCAGCGGAAGAGTTTGCATAAAATAATTTCCTAAATTATTTTAACTTCGTATCTAGCATGCAATCTTATGGTGTGTTGACATAATCATAAAATAAAATTGCGGAAAAGTAAACTAATTTACTAAGTACCTCTCGTAACTCGAAGTAAGGGACGAGATCCAACCGTAGCGTCCCTTGGAAGCTCCGCCTCTATTCGCGTCCACGCCGAGTTCTCTTCGGGATGACTTCACAAAGTCACGAGTTTTGTGCCGACGAGAACTACTAGATTCTCGGAAGGCACAACTAGAAGAACAAGAGAAAAATGGAAAAACTAACCAACGAAGTAACGGAATCGAATTCCGGAAGAGAGGAGTCGCTATCCGCTTCTTCTTCTTCGTCTTCGGGTTCTCCTTCTTCTTGTTGCTCACGCCAACTTCCCTTGGAGGAAGGCTTGGTGCGCCGGCCCTAATTCACAAGAATGGGCGCCGGCCCTAGGCAAGGAGAAGGAGAGGGAGAGGAGAAGAATAAAAGAGAGATAGAGAGAGGGAACTCTTAATCAACTATTGATTAATTGATTGATGTTATGAATAAAGGGCTAGCCTTTGGGTCCTTTATATAGTAGCAACTCTTTGCTAAGTCTCCCTCTAAACGAAATTAGTTATAAGAAATTTATCCTATAAATTTTCTTAACTAATTATTCCGTTTAAACCAAGTTTTATTATAAACTAATTTATAATTAAAACTCATCTTTTCTCTCTTTAAATTATGGAATAAAATTTTATAAGAAATTTATAAACTTTCTTATTATGATAAAATCAATTCATAATTGATTTTATAAAATTAAAATAAACCAATTCATGGATTATTTTAACTTCCATAAAAAGAATAAATTTCTACAAATTTATTTATATAAATTTTCTTTATACAAATTTATTTATCCATAATTTATAAAACAAACCGCGCTAGGTTTATTTTATTAATTAAACCAATTAAATTGGTTTAATCTCCTTTAATGGCCGGCCACCACAAGGAGGGTTAGCACCTCCTTTGTCCGGCCAAACCAACCCGAACCGGGTCGCGAATTAAACTCATTTAATTCGCCCAAAAAGCCTTCAAAAGACTTAGCCATTTTAGCTTCCATTGCGCCTCTGATTAACTCAGATTCGACTCGTTTCTCTTGATCGGAAAATCCAATTTCAACTCGTTTTAAATCCTCGGATTACTCGTATTGCGTGTGACTAAATAGGCTTTCGATTTATGTTGGCCGTCTATAATTAACCCATTAATTATAGAACGATCATTGAGTGGCACCTAGTAGTACATCATGATCCCCAATTAATCGAAGATCAACGGTTTGACCCCAGAAGAAATTATTCTGAAACCCTTCAGCAGCTCTAATGAATCGTGCCTCATTCCCTTCACCACCTTATACCCACTTGGTTCAGGACACGGTCTATGGTGTCAGTCCCCACTAGGCTGACTACGTCACACCTAGCCCAAGTAGTGTCTTTCTCGTCCTTTGGATTTCTAATTACTCTCATGTATTTAAGAGACTCGCACTCTTAACATGATATGCTCTGGCCAGAGGCTTTGAGTAACAATCCGACGATAGGCCTGGGTATACATCTCCTCGCAAGGAGTGGTGAATCCTTTGTAGGCTGTTCAAACATCTTCGGGCACTTCGGCTTTTACCCAATCATCCTGGGTCCACACCTCCTTGGAGATGCTTGCTTGAGATGTCAAAGTATAAGTCTCCATGACCAAGATGACTTGAACACCGCAAGTCAAAGGAACATCGCACTTAAGCCGCAGCAAGATCTTCATTGACATATCTACATGTAGATTCCCATATGAAGTCTTATAGCTAGTCACTCCAATGAACTAGTTCCCTTAACTAGCATCCATGTTTATCTCCGGACATCCCAATGTCACCAGCCAGTGATAATCAGCTGATTAGAGAATAACCCATGCTAGTCTCAACAGAATTGATAGTGTCCGTTTTATCAATTCATCGACTAGGGACAATTTCAATACTTCACAATTGCACATTAGAGATAATCACTAGTTGTGATCCCATCACAAATTCTCTTATGCTGTGAGTTGTATTGCGGACATTCAGTAGATGAGTTCAAGATCCCAATCAAATACACAAAACATGTATACTCAAATAGTGAATTATCATTTATTAAAATAAATGTTTACATCATAAGGCGATTGCCTTAGGACACTTCTCTCATATCACTAACAAACTCCCACTTGGCCTAATGCCAATCGCCACGGTATCCAATACCATAGGCTCTAACATGACCCTCAAACTTGTTTGAGGCAAGGCCTTAGTTAAAGGATCCGCTATATTCCTTTCAGTGGGAACTCTCTCAATTTGTATGTCATTCCTACTTATAATCTCTCTGATCAGATGATAGCGTCGAAGCACGTGTTTGGATCGCTGATGAGACCTTGGTTCCTTTGCTTGTGCAATAGCTCCATTGTTGTCGCAGTATACCGGCACTGCTTCATCAATGGTTGGAACCACGCCAAGTTCGGAGACAAACTTCTTGATCCAGACTGCTTCCTTTGCTGCTTCCGAAGCTGCGATATATTCTGCTTCCGTGGTAGAATCCGCTACAGTGTCTTGTTTGGAACTCTTCCAACTCACTGCGCCTCCATTCAAAGTAAATACGTATCCAGACTGCGATTTGGAGTCATCCTTATCTGTCTGGAAACTGGCATCAGTATACCCACGTATTATCAAATCTCCTTCTCCATATATTAGAAATACATCCTTAGTTCTTCTTAAGTACTTAAGGATTGTCTTAACAGCCGCCCAATGATCCATTCCTGGATCAGATTGGTATCTGCTCGTGACGCTCAGAGCATACGATACATCGGGCCTAGTACACAACATAGCATACATGATAGATCCTATTGCGGATGCATAGGGAATCTTATTCATGCTAATCCTCTCGTCTTCTGTGCGCGGACACATAGACTTCGAAAGGTTGATCCCATGCCTGATGGGAAGGTAACCTTTCTTGGATTCCGACATGCTAAACCTTTTTAGCACTCGGTCTATATATGTAGACTGCGAAAGACCAAGCAACCGTTTTGATCTATCTCTATAGATTCTAATCCCAAGGATATAGGTTGCTTCTCCCAGGTCTTTCATGGAGAAAGTTTTGGACAACCAAATCTTAACTGTCTGTAAAACTGATATATCGTTTCCTATAAGTAAGATGTCATCGACATATAATACTAGGAATACGACTGCACTCCCACTAACCTTCTTGTACACACAAGGTTCGTCAGGATTTTGTGAGAAATCAAACTCTTTGATTGTCTCATCAAAACGGATATTCCAGCTCCTTGATGCTTGCTTCAATCCATATATGGATCGTCGAAGCTTGCATACCTTGGTTTTATCAACCGATGTGAAACCTTCAGGTTGTATCATGTATACATCCTCAAGTAGGTTTCCATTAAGGAAAGCTGTTTTCACATCCATTTGCCATATCTCATAATCATAATGAGCTGCTATGGCTAGGAGCATCCGAATGGATTTAAGCATAGCTACTGGCGAATAGGTTTCGTCATAATCAACTCCTTGTTTTTGACGATACCCTTTTGCCACTAATCTAGCCTTAAAGGTAACAACATTACCTTCCATGTCGGTTTTCTTCTTGAAAACCCACTTGCACCCTATGGGTTTAATCCCTTCAGGTGGGTTAACCAAGTCCCATACTTGATTTTCATACATGGAATCCATTTCCGACTTCATGGCCTCAAGCCATTTGTCCCTTTCTGAATTTTTCAGAACATCTTCATGAATATGAAGAGTCTTTTATCTCTTTGACTTCCCTTCATTAAAGTCAATAAAGAGCACATCTTTTCATGTGACTCTTCACTTCCTCTTCATCCAATGAAGAGAGACTTTTCTCTTTCCTTCATTAAACACTTTAATGAATTTCCATGAAATTCTGACCGGGCCTCTCAGGCTTCTGACTAGGTCTCCCGACCAAGTCTCCCGAGTGCCGAGCTCCTGACCCAGCCTATCGAGCTCCGACTCAGTCTGCCGAGCTCCCAGCCCAGTCTGCCGAGTGCCGAGCTCCCGACTCAGTCTGCCGAGCTCCCAGCTCAGTCTGTCGAGTGCGGAGCTCCCGACTCAATCTGCCGAGCTCCCGACTCATATCTCCCGAGTTCCCAACTCGGGCTCAAATCTCCCGATTAGATTTCCTGAAGCATCGTGTCATTAGTGTGTGACCCAATAGGTTCTCATGATGTTGGCAATGAGCCTAAACACTTTAGACACATAAGCATTGAGTGACATCTAGCAATGCATCATTGCTACCCAAGTAACAAGAAAAGTCGAGATCCGACTAAACCTCCGTGACTATGATAATTTATGACCTTGTCCTTCTATCCTTGATATCTAGATTGACCAATGAGGCATAGACCATGTCATCCTCTATCAATCTGTGTTTCTTGATCCCCGAGTAGACTCACTCAAACAAATGAGCTCAATATCTCATATTGACTCATTTGAGCATGGTCATGCGTTTCAGTAGTCCTACTCGATCAAGGGGCCCACAAATATCACTCCCGTCATATGGGAGGGATAGATCCCATCTACATCACTCACATCCCTCCGCATAATTCATTACATACCCAGTGATCGCCTTTATAGTCCACCCTGTTACGGGTGACGTTTAACGATACCAAAGTACATAACTCCTTATGTAGGGAACCGTAATGACTTCATGTCTAAGGACTATTCATACCAATAGTCACATAAGAAAGTTTATGACACTCATATGACAATCTAGAAAACTTTCTCATGGCGGGCCAATTCAGTACACATTCTCTAATGTATACCCATGTGTCAATTTGATATCACATATCCATGACTTGTGAGCTCAAGTCATCAATTGACCTACATGCTAGTCTCCATGCATTAATATTGCCCTTGAATATTAATGCTTGACAAGGAATAATTTAGTATAGTGTTCTCTACATTATCTCACTATCGATTCAACCAATCAATATAATATAGATAAGAATCTACTACACAATGACATTATTATACTTAGTTATTTGGCACAAAAATACAGTAAGTATAATAATCATGCCTTCAATAATGATATAATATGATACAAAAAGTCTCTAGTCAATCATCATATAATTGGCCCTAGGGCTCCTACTAACACTTCAGCCTCTATGTCTGCCACGGGATATTCAACCCCATCAAGAAAGTTTTAAAAAAATAATTATTTACTAAGATTTTAACCTAATCAAATAAAATTATATTATAATATATTAACTATTAGATTAGATTTTTTCTTTATTAATTTGTTAATTGTCTATATGTTAGATTCGGCTAAATTAATTAAAATTTCCATCGCTAATACCGATTTTTTTGTTGTGTAAATACTAACTAAAAAATTTGGGAAGTTTTATAGAATTTTTCCTAATCTGTTTAGGGGTCCCAAGCTGTTAGAGGAAGTATAACCCTAATTTGGAAGGTTCATTTACTTAAACCCTAGAGTTTGGGAGGTGGTTGAGAAGAAACCAGAATGTGAAGGACTAAAAGGCAAAGAGGGCTCAAGTAAAGGGGGCGGGTTTGGAAATGGCCGAAACCTAAGGGCTAAATTGAAAATGGTCGAGGCTTAAATTTCGTCCACTTTACGATCTCCACCGAAGTTATCTTCTCCGCGTGTTCAAGAGCAAGAGCGCATCCATCGTCTCCTTTCTTCCGTCCCCTTGAGGTCTTCCTTCTCCATTGCAAGATCTCAACGGAGCTGAGTGCTCATCACGATGCTATTACAAGATGAGCATACGGAGGAGCCAGGCTTGGTCCGGAATCGCCTTCGACGTTGGGATTGGAGGTGATCCCTTGGGCATGATGAGCCACCTATGGCGTCTGGGCGAGGGTTCATCAACCACAAGGGTTGGATGCATGCTCTTAACCTAACCTTGGAATCTCTGAGGTTCATCTTTGTTCTTCCCTATAGATCTTGGATTGGATTGTTCTGAGGCTAATTTGAGTTGTATTTGGATCTATCATTATGTATTCCAGCGGGATTAGGCATAGAAAGAGGAGAAGAAATTATTGGTTGGACGTTTCTGCAGCCATGACTCTCTCCGGATCCACGCTAGGTTCCTGTCGGCACAAGAGAAAGGTAAGGTTCTGGTGGCTATTTAGATTTGGGTGGGTTGCTTGATTGCGATTGTTTCGGAAGGAAACGACGTCGACGGTCAGTCACCAGGGTTCAGCCCACGCGGATGCTGACGCTAGAGGAGGAACTTCACACCCTGCGAGATTAACACGAGCGTTAGGGGAATACGCCAGAGGTTGTCCGACGAAGCTCACTCCGACGCTCAAGTCAATGCCTCGATGAAGGAGATGAAAAGAAGGCAAGAAGATATGCGAGTAGTAGAGAATGTGTAATCCCCTTACCGAAGGGGTTGAAGTACCTTTTATACCTGCGGCGGCTATCGTACGAGTCTCTACGATCTTTGCCACGTCCCCCCGATTTGTCGATTACTGGATAACCTTTGCAACGGTCCACGCTGTCATTAAGTTCGGACCGTTGCGAAGTCATGATGACTCCGTGATAATTGGTGATGGTTATCCACAGATCTGCAAAAAGGGGAACCGTTACTTGAGGTCGGATGCTTCTTGGGCTCCGCTTCCCCGAGGTGATCCCGAGGTCTTCTGGCCCGGGGGGTCCTGGGCATTCCGCTTTCCTGAGGTGATCTCGGGGACCTAGCTTCCCAAGGTGATCTCGGAGTGCATCCTCTAGTTTGAACTCCGGGGTGTGCCTACCCGCGGGGGGTTCCCGGGGATCCCCTTCCCGAGAGGGTCTCGGGAGCCTTGGAAAGAGAGTCGTTCAGACTCGTTATATCTTACCACACAACTTCTTCAGCCCACGTGTCAGCCACGGGGTACTCAACCCCATCACAAGTCCCTCCCTTCAAGTCTGATTGAAGGAAGTGTGTCTACTGATTAGACTAGCATGGTGATAAAGAAGCTATGTCCCAGTGGGTCCTTGTACCCGTCATTGCTTTCCGGGCAGTTATACTGGGTCCGAGAATTGTAGAGTTTGCCTCAGGTCTCAAGGCAATCCCTCTTTGGTTTTGTCTTCCCGAAAAGACTTCTATGGCTTTCGAGGTACTGCAATGATACCTGTCCATCGTTCATAAAGGCGCATGACACTCTTTAATGGTGACAAAGTCCCTTCGCGAATTCCTCGTCGCCACGTGCCCCAACTGTACTCTTCGCGATCTCTTACTAACGTGCGCAGCTGTAGTAGGCTCACGTCAAGCGGTTGTTCCATGGCGCTGCCTCGATGTGGCAATTCCTTGCCTTCCACGTGCCTTGCTCCCATTGCACACATGCGGGCGGCTATCTCTGTATAAGAAGGAGAGGTGAAGACGTTCGGCCACCTTTTGGCTTCATTGCTTAGTACACCTCGTCTTCGTCTTCTTCTCGAAGGATCCTTTTTAACGTAAGTCTTCTGCCTCCTTCTCATCTTTTCTCTTAGGAGCCATGGAAGGTTATTGAGCGGAATGGTATGAGTCTGCCTCTTCGAGAGTAAGGCTGGAGGCTCTGCAGGCGGCCATTGAGGCCTACGGCATTCCGGTTGAGATGGTTGTGGTAATCCCTAAAGTAGACCAAGCGCCGGTGGAGCCTCCCGTAGGTTTCTTTACATTCTTCATGGGGCAAGTAGAGTCGGGGCTCTGCTTCCCCATTTCTCCTTTTTTTTCATGAACATGGCCTCCTATTTCGATATCCCCCTCCACCAAATGGCTCCCAACGCCTTTGCTCAGATAGGCGGGGCATACATTATCTTCAAGCTCTTTGACATCCCCCTGACCCCTCGCCTTTTCCATTCATTCTTCATTCTGATCGGCTCGCGAGGGGCTTTTAGCTTTTCGATGCATCCCGACCATAGTTCCTAGGAGGGTTCCCTTCCTCGCACAAAGGGTTGAAAGAGAAGTTCTTCTTCATCCTACTGCCTACACAGCCCTTTAGTCCTCTCCACTGGACGGAGGATCTGCCGACTCCTCCCTCATTAGGGAACTTCCTCCAGAGTTCAGCCTACCAGCGTGCCAGGAACATACTCTCCGCATGGAGTTCAGTGGCCCAGGTCTGGTGCAGAGTGAGGAGCTCATATACCAAGCGAACCTTAGCTCTAAAGTGACCCAGATTAGCCCCAGTCTTAGTACGTTCATCTTTTTCATCAATACCTATTAGTTCTAATTGATATCCTCTTGCTTGGTTATTGCAGAGAAACTCATGTTTCCAAGGGCGATGCACCTACTTATCAAGTGGGAGGAGGCCAACAAGGAGGCGTTGGCCCCTCCCCCCACCGCTCCTGGTGCGCCCTCTGCTCCAACCGAGTCCTCGGAGAGGACTGCTGAATTGTCCAGTGGGTCTGCCTCGCCAGGATGGGCAAAGGCTACCGCTGCGCCTCCGCCATTTGTTGACCGGGGGACTTCCGGTTCGTCAGTTGACCAGGAGGTGGGCATCCCTTTAGAGGATGACCCATCCACGACTACTATCTATCCGGAGGGGGTCACCAAGGAGTCATCGCCTCCTACTACCCCCTCAACAGCCCAATTTTTTGGTCGGCAGAAGAGGAAGGTTCCGGAAGGCTCGGGCCCCAGATGGAAAAGGCTGCGCTCCAGTGGCCCCAACACCCTTCCATCCGTCCCTGAGGAGGATGTTGCACCTTCCGATGGTGGGGAAGCTATTCCCCTATCTCCGCCTTCTCCGTCGACTACCTCTCCGGAGGTGGGTGGTCAGGCCTTCGGCTCTTCTTTGGTTGCCTCTGCTGAGTTCACTAAGGGTAAGAAAGCATTGCCCACCCAATACCAAATGCAACTTGACCGCCTTCAAAAAAAGGCTAGATGCGGCGTTGGAGGCTTCCATACAATCTTTCCTCCCGATGCAGTTAAGGAGGTTCCTACCGAGGGCCTTTCTTCTGGGGAGACTTCTAGCTCTGAGGAGGGTGACTCTGACCCTTCTACACTGCCACCCGAAGCTCCTACTATCCAGCTACTTCCTCCGCGTAAGGGCTCGTTGCCTTCTGAGAGCCGGTTTGACACCTCGAGGTCTCAAGGGGGGGGGGGGGGGGGGGGTCGTGCGAGCCTCTGCGGGGCCTCTCACCACTCTCCATGAGTCCCTTTTGAAAGTGTGTGTTCCCGGTACCTAGGCTGTTTTCTTATATGCTTTATAATTCCTTAGTACAATGATAGGCGGCTAGACACTACCTAACATCCGATCGTGGCTTGTATGCCTGGCTCAAGATTGAGGCCTTGATCCATAGGGCCCTAAGAGCAAAGGCCGCAGTTGACCACAAGCACAGAGCCGGACTTATGCAAGTGGGGGTCAATGGAGCTCTCCGTGCGAAGGTGGAGCAACAGTTGGACACCTTGCTAGCCATGGAGTCCTCTCTTCAGAGTTCCAGGCACTGGGAATGTTTGCCGTCCGAGAAGGCAGTGGCCGTTGATAAGTACCATTTTATTGATTATTTTAATTGCTAAAATCCATGTTTGACCTATGATTTTATTTGCTTAATTGTGATTTTTTCCTAGGTTTTAGGATTTCCTCTTATTTTGGACTTAATTGCAAATTTATACATTTTTGGATTATTTGACCACTAATTTTTTGATATATTTTTTGTAGGCATGAAAGAATCCTGGACCTAGAGCATATTGGGTCAAACTTGAGTCGGAAGTGAACCGGATCGAATTATCAAGCTTACGATTAATCCGAGCCATCTGATTCAAGAGCGGCTAGATCTGAGCTATCCGGGACAATCTAAAGCAATCCGAGCTAGGGTTAGGGTTGATCAAGTACTATGATCAAGATCTGAAGGTTTCATTCCAATCAGAGCTCAATCAACCATTGGATCAAGCTTGGAGGGCTCTAGATCGTCCATTCAAAGATTAGATTGATCTGGACCATCCGTTGCACATCTGGAGGATCCGAGCTACCACGAGGCAGATCCTGACCATTGATCAACATCTGAAAAGTTTGGCTCAAATCAGAGCAAGATCAGCCGTTGGATTTCATCCGATCAATCTGGACCGTCCGTGCTTAAGTATTTAATCAAATTTCCACCGCAGCTCAGCTCTGTCGCGTCTCCGCCGCAACAGTAGTCTTCTCCGTTTCTTTGCATTTTCTTCAGCTTTTCCTTCAATCCAAGGGGCGCGACCACCTCCATTCTTCATTAGATCAAGTTCGAGGTCACCGGGGAGAGCAATCGGTGGAGTTTCAGCTCGGAATTGGGCAAGAACAGGGCTGTTTGAGGGTTTCGGCAGCTCTACATTTGAAGACTTCGATTTCGGTTTTGTCAGGTTCTACACCAGTCCAAGCTATCTGGAGGGGTTCTCGGACAAGCTTGGATCATTCCCGCACCTTCATTTCAATCAGACAAGGCTGAATTGAAGAATTCGATTGGGTTTCCCTCTTGAACAGAGTTCGAGCTAGATTCGACTACCGATTCAGTTCCTCAGTGAATTGCTGAGCTTAGGGGTTCGAGGCCAGCCCTTACGTGACGAACAAGGAGACCTTGAGCTAATGGAGTGATTGGGGTTTAGATTTCGTAGTCAATTTTCTTTGTTTTAGCTGTAATTCCATTACTGCCGCAATTCCTATTACTGAATTTTGTATCAGTTGATTAGTTTTCTTGTATGGATTGTCTCTTTCTCAAGTCGAGGCTCATCCTTGAGTGACAGCAAGGACATCTTGAGCTGAGAAGAGAGATTGAGGCTTTGCTTAGTTAAATTACATTGCAATTAGCTGTAATTTTAATTCTGCCGCAAGTTTATTTCTGATTTCGTATTAGTTGTTGTAGCTTCCATTTCCACTTCGATTTTGTCTTAATTATGTTTAATTCTTGCAGGTAGTTAGTTAGCTAGCTTGTTAGTGATTTTTAGACTTAATTTCAGTTTATTTCTTGCTTAATCCTTGCGTATAGGTTGCGTAGCTGTAGCGTATCAATCCCCTGTTTTGCGTATCAGTTCATCCACTGCATCTCAGTTTTCTTTTGAGTTCCTGAATTGTTAACT
Organism: Boesenbergia rotunda; assembly: GCA_024364735.1. NCBI lineage: Eukaryota > Viridiplantae > Streptophyta > Magnoliopsida > Zingiberales > Zingiberaceae > Boesenbergia > Boesenbergia rotunda. The sequence continues at coordinate 11,053 of JAGFNQ010005090.1, forward strand.
AAGATAGATTTAGTTTTATTTTCTGAAGCTAGATTGTAGCTTTTCTCAATAGCTAGGTACTCAAATTAAATTTCTGCACTCGACTTCCATTGATTTGTATCAGTTTTCAATTCTGCAAATCCAGGCAGTTTCTGTTATTCAGTTTTTGATTTCTGCAAAACTCCCACTCCAATGCTGCCAATTAGTTTCTCATTCCTGCAATTCGATTCCCATATCAGAACATGAATTCATTTCTGAATTTGGACTCAGCTGTATTGTTGCGTGTGAATTTCCATTTCTGCAAATTTTTGACAGCCTCCTTTAGTTCAGTTTAATTGCTGCAATGTTTTAGTCTAGCACTTCTGAATTTTATGTCAAGCAACATAGTGTTTTCTGAGCTTTATCTGAAGATTAGATTGAAGTATACGGATCCATTTGCTTTGTTTGTTTTGTAGACAGTTATGCTGAATTTCTGCAAATAGTTATGCTGAATTTCTGCCCAGTTTCGAATTCTGAATGCTGTTGGGTTCTGAATTTTACAGCTTGTTTCTTCCATTCTGCAGTTTTGGTTGGAGTCTGAATGTTTTCACTGATTTAGTACTTGTGTCCAGTTCTTCAACATCTGTTTTGATTAGTCTGTTGGAGTCTGAACGTCTTCATTGACCCCTGCATATCACTGAATGCACAGCTGTGTTTTTTCCAGCTTAATCGATTCATTCAATTCTGCACCTTTGGCACAAAAGGTTCAGTTTCGGCACAAAGGATCCCTTGCGTGCCAAGCAGTTTTGGGGGCATTGCTCACATCAGTTTTCACTTGTCCTTTGGTATAGGATAGTGTTTGAAGTCAATTGGTATCATATCTAGCATCTCTGAATTTTCCCTGCATTAGTTAGCTTTCAAAACTTGTAGCAGAGTTGAGTTGTAGCTTGTTTAAAGTCTGAATTTCGTATGCTATTATTGTGTTAAGATTGTTTGATCTCCAAAAATTGCTATCACTGTCTTGTACCTTTGCTTAGTATTTGTTTTGCATGTGAAATCAGATTTGCCTTCATAGATTGTTTAAGTGGAGTTGATTGAGTAGTTAGTTGGTTAAGTTCATCAATTGCCATATCTTGTTGAATTCGTCTAGCTAAGATCTTTCTTTTCCTTGTGTTTTCATTTCATGCTTGCAACCCAGACCCAAATCACATTTGAAACCCAAAAATTCACAAACGACACATCAATACAAGCACAAATCGAACACAACCTCGACTAGTCCCTTGGAAAAAATACGACCTGAGGCCCCTTTACTACGTTTTCATATTTTGATTGCAAAAAGGGTTTCCAGCATTTCATTTACATTTAAATTTGAGACCCACATTCGTGACAGTCTATTTGGGTCTATCAGCCGTCACCAACGACCTACTTCGGGTGACTCGGGAGCGGGACCAGCTTCAAGCGAAGGAGAAAAAGTTGTCGGGAGGTATCCGCCTTCTGTCGGGAGGTCAAACGAACGTGTCAATGACCAAGCGCGTCAACTCGCCCAGAAGGAGTCCGACCTCCTGATGGAGGCTGATTGCCTGTCTGACATCGAGGAGGATCTGGCCCAGGCACGGTCGGAAGTATGGGCTACCTCAGACAGGCTCAAGGAGGCTCTAGCGAACCATGATAAAATGGCTGCTAAGATGGAGCAGCTATAAAGCGTGCCAAGAAAGCTGCTGAGGCCGGCGTGCGCAACTTTCGGGCTACTAAGGCTTCCCGCATGCAAGAGGCCAAGGTAGACTTCAAGGCTAAGTACCTGGAGTCGGATGAATTTGGCGAAATCATTGCCGACCAGGTAATGAAGCGCTTGAAGCAAGGCTTCCACGGGGCTATTGACCAGCTGAAGAAGGCCCAACTTTTGCCTCCAGATGCTGACCTGAACTTCATGAGCATCGGCCGAGTTTGGGAAGAGCTCCCTCCCAAGGACAAAGAGCTGTAGGATTATTTGTTACCCAGGAGCTTGGACCCGATGTGCCCATTTTGATTATAATGAAAATATCTCTTTGCCTTACTATCTTGTGAATACTTTTGCGTTTGGCTCCCTGTATCATTCGTCTTCATCTCGAGGGCTCAGAGTGTAACGCCCGCCTTTTTTTTCCCTAAGCGGCGTTACGTTAACATGCTTAGGGCATGTAGACATCATAAGGCAGCGGAATAACTTAACTTATACATGCCCTGTTACCATTCTTAACTTATTGACATGGGAACCTTAGCATATTAACTTTGAACTTAAGCATCATATCATGTCTCACATAACATCATATCATAAGGTTCCATAAGTCATTATTCAAACATATAAGTAAACATATAGTTTCCTGGGCCAAGTCACTACGACACACATGCGTTCTTGCCCTCCTGCTGCTTCCTTCATTGTCCCCTTGAATGATCTGCGGTATAAGGAAATAAGACTATAAGCACACAGGCTTAGTAAGACTCTTTCCTACTCACAAAACCATTCATCATTCATCATCTCATAATGAGCACATAAAACATGAATATACTTGGTGCTCTACTTAGAACATAACATCTTACGTCACTTGTCGTATACATAGCATGGCATGAACATAAACATAGTAACATTCTAAGCATGGCATGACACATGGCATAAACATAAACATCATAGACATTCTAAGCATGGCATAATTCATAAACATAGTGAACATAATTCATGGCATAAATCATAAACATAGTGAACATTCTAAGCATGACATAATTCATGGCATAAACATAAACATCATAGACATTCTAAGCATGGCATAATTCATGGCATAAATCATAAACACAGTGAACATTCTAAGCATGGCATAATTCATGGCATAAACATAAACATCATAGACATTCTAAGCATGGCATAATTCATGGCATAAATCATAAACACAGTGAACATTCTAAGCATGGCATAATTCATGGCATAAAACCTATCATAGCATATGAACCTCTTCCTAACATAATCATGGCATAGATCATTCATTCTCATGCATACTTCTTAACATGAAACATAAGCATAAAATCTTATCAACATAGCATAATGCATAACATGAATGGATGCATGAGTGGAATGCATATACATAAGGGATGCTTAACTTTTAAAACATACTTTTAAATGCTTAAACATAATCATCATAACATCATTTGGGGTCCCCGGCTTGTACCACATACATACATCATAGCGTGCATCCCTAGCAAGTCCGAGATCGCGAGCCCCAACTTACTAGGGTAAGGACAGCATAGTCGGTAGTCCCCGAACCGAGGCGTTCTTAAGGTGCCCATCCCTGTTGCACAGCTCCGGTAGTGCCAGAACCGTGGACAGCTTCGGTAGTCCAAAACCGGGGCGTTCTTAAGGTGCCCATCCCTTGTACCCATACTTCGGTCCGGTACAAGCCCATACATAAAGTAAAATACTTTTCATGTGTCATCATTCATCATTCATTCATAGCATAACCATGTTACATAAAGCATGACTTAACACATGCTTGTCCTTTCATTGTTCATTCTTTTGCATAACATCATGATGCCTGTAAGGCATGAGCATTATCTTCATTCATAAACATGGTATGCATCTTCTTTCATAAACATGACATGCATCTTTATTCATATAACATGGCATGCATCATTCTCATCATGAACCTAAACATAACATACTTAACATGGCATCATTCATATCATGAACCTAACATATCATAGCATCATTTTTATCGTGATCATAACCCTATCATTCTTATCATGGCATCATTCATATCCTGAACATAAACTTATCATACTTATCATGGCATCATTCATATCATGAACATACATAATCACTTAGCATGGTTCTTAGCATAGCATGGGCATATAACTTAACATGGTTCCCTACATCACCCTTATATCATGGCAACACATAAACATATACTTGAAGTTAAAGGCTCAACCCTAACCCTTGGGTCCTTGAGGTTGGCCGAAACATATGGGGTCTCTAGGGTAATCCAAAAATTCCCAGAAATTATACTTAACCTCCACACATCATAAGGGAACATAAATTAACATTATCAAGATTTTTGGCTTAATTATAGACCTTTAAATCATGGTGGCCGAAACCCTTAAACTTAGGGTTCTTAGTTATGTTTCTTTCATGTTGGCCGAAACCCTAGGGTGTCCTAGGGTACTCCAAAAATTCTCAAAAATTATACTTAACCACTACACATCATAAGGGAACATTAAATAACATTATCAAGATTTTTGGCATAATTATAGACCTGTAAATCATGGTGGCCGAAACCCTTAAACTTAGGGTTCTTAGTTTTGTTTCTTTCATGTTGGCCGAAACCCTAGGGTGTCCTAGGGTACTCCAAAAATTCCCAAAAATTATACATAACCTCTACACATCATAAGGGAACATTAAATAACATTATCATGATTTTTATCATAATTATAGACCTGTAAATCATGGTGTTCGAAACCCTTAAACTTAAGGTTCTTAGTTTTGTTTCTTTCATGTTGGCCGAAACCCTAGGGTGTCCTAGGGTACTTCAAAAATTCCCAAAAATTATACTTAACCTCTACACATCATAAGGGAACATTAAATAACATTATCATGATTTTTAGCATAATTATAGACCTGTAAATCATGGTGGCCGAAACCCTTAAACTCAAGGTTCTTAGTTTTTCTTCCTTTCAACATCAAATCCAAAAACTAACCAATATATCATGCTAAAAATCATGGAAATCATAGGGAACTATTATACCACAGGTGAGGGAGTCTTACCTTGGGTTTCTTGATTTTTCGAACCTTGGAAGAGAAGAAAATGGTAAGATCTTTGGACCCTTGAACACCCTTGTCCTTGTATCCTTGGAAGACCCCTTAGATCTTGGAGATGAGACCTTGGTGGAAGTTTTTCCAAGGGGAAAACCCTCTAGGAGTGGTCGGCTAGAATGAGGGAGGAAGAGAGGAGGAAATGCAATTGAAAGAAGAGAGAATGAAACTGCCAAACCCCCCTATTTATCATCCATTAAAGAGGTAAATGAAGAGTCTCTCCATGACTCTTCATCTTCTTCTTAATCTTAACTTATATCCACTTCATTTCCTCATAGAAATCCCTTGCTAGGTGAGTTGGTTAAGGCTTACATGGTTGTACAAGAGGTCCAAGGTTCAATCCTTGGCTTATGCACCTTTATTTTTATTTTATTTTTATTTCATTTATTTTATTATTTTTATTTCCTAAATTCTGAAAATCCCCCTAAAATCACCAATAATTATGCCAATATTCCTAAATAAAATTCTTTTATATTTATATTAATTTTACCTAATTTATATTAATTTTACCTAATTAATACCCATTTTTGGAGCCCATTTAAAGCTCATTTGTACTTAGTTTTCTCAATTTAAATGAGAAAACATGGATTTTCTAGGCCTAAGTTCTCCTTAATATTTTTAGGTCCCTTGGAAAATTATTTAAACATGCTTAATATTTTAAGAAAATATTAAGAGAATTTTTCGGGTCGTTACACAGAGAGTAGAAGGATCAGGATTTTTCTTTGACTACAGGGGCCAGATAGCAGATTAACTTTTTTAAAGAATAGGCATTCCCTCTCAGCCCCTAGGGTAAGGGAGTTAGGGAGTCACTGCTCATCCCCTGCATCCCCATGGGTCGGTTCTAGGGACCTATCACCTCCTGTGATGTCAGGTGTCTTTAGAGGTTTTTCGGGTTTGATCCTGGGTACGGATCTCCCCCAGATAACCCCGCAGGCCAAACTACCAAGCCCGCGGCTACTCTTTTGTAGGACCCATGTTGACTCCTTTCTCTATTGAGTGTTTGCGGCCTCTGAACCGTTGTCTCCGAGCCCCAAGCAATCCATTGAATTGGCCCATAAAGGGTTGTGAATTCCCAAGCACCGCAGAGGCATGCCAATCGATGCGACGCTTTAGGATTGACATCTATCACTGCTCCTGCGTAGTGCCTACATTAAATGTGGATGGGCAACCCCCTCTATAAAGGTGGAAGGTCAATGCGTTCGTTCCCATCCATCTTTCCTTCTCATTCTCATGGACCAGAAAGGGAAAAGAGGTTGTAGCCTAGAGGGGAACCCGGCAAGGGAGGAGGTTCACCGCCCAAAGGGGTGCGAAGTCCCGTTTGTCCAGGCTAAGTCAGGCGCTCCTAGAGTCCTCTATAAAGCGTACCACCTTCCGGTACATCCTCCATCACCCCCCTTCTACCAGGGGTTTTTAGCATCACTGGGGAGCATAGCAGAGATGATGTTTTATCATTCCCAGGAGAGTGTTGGATTTGTACGTTGCTAGAGGGGGGTGAATAACACTTTTCGGAGTGTTTCTTCCTACAAGGTTAGTGTGCGCAAGCGGAAATAATAACAATGAAATCAAACAACGCTAACACAAACCTATTTACTTGGTATCTATTAGATCGATCCGGTTGCTAGAGGGGGGTGAATAGCACTTTTCGAACACTTCTTCCTACACGGTTAGTTGTGCAAGCGGAATATGCAATAAAACAGAAACTAACAATGTAAACAATGCTAACAAGGAAAATTTACTTGGTATCCACCCCTAAGGGTGACTAATCCAAGAATCCGTTGGTAGATCACTCCCCGAATAATCTCCGGCTAGCCCTTGTCGCTCTTTGTGGGTGGAGAAACCTTGCCACAACACCTTGACACTACCTGGGCTCTAGAGACTACTAACAAGCCTTAACCAAGCTTGTTTCGTCAAGAGTCTTCAGCCAAACCTGAGCCTCTTTAAATAGACTCAAGGCTGAAACCCTCGCCACCAGTTGACTGCTCCCAGGGCAGTCGACTAGACCCACTGAAAATCGACCGTTGCAATCCCAACATTCAAATTTTCAGCCAGCTCACCAGCCGCTACCAGTCGACTGCTCCCAGGGCAGTCGACTTGTCCCCAACCAAAACTTTTCTGTGAGTTTCATCAGTCGACTGCCCCCAGGCCAGTCGACTGGTCTACTCACACACCTAAGGTTACCCTTCCCGAGTACATTCCACTACGCACTCAAACACTAGGATTTCCCGAGTACAATCACACAGCACTCGTACCCTCACGACTCAACTGACTCCTCACCAGCAGCCTCGACTATTGCCTTCGCCCCCTCTTCATCTTCGGCTCCCGTCCCTCGGATGCGCGCAAGCCTCCAGCCTGCCTCTATGCCATCCTTCATGCATGCCTCGAAGTCTGCGCCCCTCAGCTCATCGTCCCTCCTCTCCAAGGTCCCTCGGGTGCACAGCTTGTCTCCATGCCACCCTTCACCATACCGAGGCCGTCCAACTAAGTCCATATGTGTAACCTGCGCACCCTGCACACTCAACATACACATATCAAATACACAAGGGTAAACCTAACGTAAACTCTTTACCCAAACATCAAAACTCATGGTCACTCCAGACCATAGATTGCCTCAACAGAGAGCACGGGGGAGATAGAACCACATGTTTCACCGGAGAGTCCGAAAAAGACCTTACATGCTTCGCCGGGGAGCATGACAGAGATGATATCATTTGTTTCACCTAAGAGCATCTCTTGGTGGTTCATCTTCTACCCCTCCCCGGTTGCTCTCCTCCGCCTTATCGCCCGTTTCCCCGAGTTTTGGGCATTGGACGTCAGTCGGGCCCGGAGTAGTTTGTCATCCGAGGAGGAGTTGTAGCTGCTGCTCCCCCTTCTCTTCCCCTTTGTTCCGGGCTACGTGACCATGCAAGGATGCTGAAGCGATAGGGAAGAACCCGGTCAATGAAGTGATCTCCTCTACTGGATCCATTGATTGTATCCCCTATTCTTTGTATTCTTTTTTGAAATATCATTGTCAATGTATTTTCCGTAAAGATGAAGGAAAACACTTGTTATCTCTGTTGTGTAAACGCTTCGAGCTATAACCAATATTCAGCTGGTTTTACCATGACTGGGGATACTTGTTTCATGTTGAGTAGGTTGTGTGTATTAACCTCCTTTCCTCGAGCCTCCTCCAGTTCCCAGGTAGGGGTTGCGTAGATCTCGGTTGAATATATGGCGCACCCAACCCAGACCAAACCTTAGTACCCCGGGCATCTGCAGCACCGCGAGGTATCAAGGTTTTGTTTCTTGGTTAGGCGTCTATAGAACCCATACCAAGCCTAAGTATCTCGGGCATCCGCAGCACCACGAGGTATTAGGATTTTTATTTCTTGGTCGGGCGTCTGTAGAACCCAGACCAAGCCTAAGTACCCCAAGCATCTACAGCACCGTGAGGCATTAGGGGTTTGGTTTCTAGGTTGGGCGTCTGCAGCACCCAGACCAAGCCTAAGTACCCCGGGCATCCGCAGCACCGCGAGGTATTAGGGTTTTGGTTTCATGGTTGGGTGTCTGCAGCACTCAAACGAAGCCTAAGTACCCCGAGTATCCACAGCACCATGAGATATTAGGGTTTTTATTTCTTGGTCGAGCGTTCGTAGCACCCAGACCAAGCCTAAGTACCCCGGGCATCCGCAACACCACGAGGCATTAGGGTTTTGGTTTCTTGGTTGGGAGTCCGCAACACCCAGACCAATCCTGAGTACCCCGGGCATTTACAGCACCGCGAGGTATCAGGGTTTTGTTTCTTGGTTAGGCGTCTATAGAACCCAGACCAAGCCTAAGTACCTCGGGCATCCGTAGCACCGCGAGGTATTAGGGTTTTTATTTCTTAGTCGGGCATCTGTAGAACCCAGACCAAGCCTAAGTACCCCAGGCATCCGCACCACTGTGAGGCATTAGGGGTTTGGTTTCTTGGTTAGACGTCTGCAGCACCCAGACCAAGCCTAAGTACCTCGGGCATCCGCAGCACCGCGAGGTATTAAGGTTTTGGTTTCTTGGTTGGGCGTCCGCAGCACTCAGACCAAACCTAAGTACCCCGGGCATCCACAGCACCGCGAGGTATTAGGATTTTTCCTGCATCATTTGGTTATCTGTATATTTTGCTTGCTGTAGATTATGTTTCTAAATGGGTGGAGGTCATTACCTCCAAGACTGATGATTCTTGTGTTGTTGTTAGCTTTGTCAGGTCACACATTTTCTGCAGATTTGGAATTCCAAGGGCCATAATAAGTGACCAAGGATTTCATTTTTGCAATAAACACATGAAGGCTCTACTTGGCAAGTATAGGGTTGTGCACAAAGTTTCTACATCCTATCATCCCCAAACAAATGGACAGACCGAAATTTCTAATAGAGAGATCAAATCAATTTTGGAAAAGATTGTTGGGCCCAATAGAAGAGACTGGAGCAAGAAACTTGATGATGCACTTTGGGCCTATAGAACGGCATACAAGACCCCCATTGGAATGTCTCCTTACCGCTTAGTGTATGGAAAAGCTTGTCATCTTCCCGTAGAAATAGAACACAAAGCATATTGGGCGGTAAAGGCTTGTAACTTTGATGCTACCAAGGTGGGAGAAGAAAGGAAACTTCAACTCCAAGAACTTGAGGAGATTAGACTAGAAGTATTTGAGAACTCAAGGATCTACAAAGAAAAGACTAAGATTTTTCATGACAAGCACATCCTGATGAAAGACTTCCAAATTGGCGACAAGGTTTTATTATACAAGTCAAGGCTAAAATTGATTAAGGGTAAGTTGAGGTCGAGATGGGAAGGACCATTTGTTGTGACTAACATTTTCCCTTATGGTGTTTGTGAAATCAAGGATGAAGCCAATAATTTTGTTTCGAAAGTCAATGGCCACCGGCTCAAAAAGTACTTTGAAGAATTAAAGGAGCTAGAGGTGGATGGAATGGACATCAATGATGCTATCTACCCAAACTAAAGGGGAGTTTACTTTTCTTGCACTTTGATTTCATTGTATATATCATTTTCATGATTCTAGAAGTAAATCTTTCTTTTTGAAGTGAGTTGTTGATAATAAATGCTTAGGAAGTATAGATTAAATAAATAGCCATTGTAGATACCACGTTAATTCTTTTGGCACTTTTTCTCGATGAGTAAGAATAAAGGTATCCCTCTAGGTTGTCTCCATATCATGATAGAGTCTCTTGAAAACAAATTAAATTTGGTTGTTAAAACTTAAGATTTGAGCTTATGGATGAAATTCTTGGTTGCTTGAGTACTACTTGGTGATGGAGACTAGATTGATGAATCGAGATGAATTATTTCTACCTAGTGAGGATTTAGCTTAATCATTGTGATACACGCATGTGATTGTGCTTTAGAACTTGCTTAGGTTCTTTCAAAACCATAATTCTATATTTGGACCATATCTATAGAGGCTAATCACTTTGTTTTCCTTTTCATATCAGTTTTTGAAATAATCATTCTTGATACATGATCGATTCTGCTTCCTTTCCATGTTTTTCTGCTCATAACTATTTTCTTCCATGGACTTGGTTGTTTTAGATGCTTCTTAATGTTACTTTGCCCGAGACAGACAAAAATTTAAGTGTGGGGGAGGTGACTAGAGCTTTGAAATGTTGGAATGAGGAAACATCAAGGATGCATTTTAAGAAAAATTTTGAGGTTGAAGTAAAATGGGTGCCAAGTTGATTTGAGTTTTGTATCAAGAAGGAGTTGCAAGAGTGGGAAGAAATCAATTGAAGAATTGAGGGTAGTGTACCAAGAGAGAAGTTGAAAATTCATCCATCAGCTAGCATTGCAAGGAAGTGAGTGAAGAAAAAAAAACAAAAAGAGAAGAAGAGGAAGAGCTGCTGTCAAGCAGCTGACGAAAAAAAACAGAAACCGAAAAGAAAAGAAAAAGAAAGAAAGAGAAGAATAAACATGAAATGTAAAAAGGTGGATAGATTTCTGATGTGAAGTTAAGAACAATAAGTTAGTTGGATCTGTGATATGGGATTGAAGGAGAAAACCAAGGCAGAAACAGTTCAGATTCAGAATCAGATTTTGGCTACTGATCAGCATCTGATCGGTCCAGGGACCGATCAGAGAGCATCCAGTCCGGTCCAGTGACCGATCAGTGGCAATACAGTAGGATCGGGAGCAGCTCAGACCGGACGCCAGACCGATCAGTCAGCTTCTGATCGGTCTCCAGACCGATCAGTGGAGTTGGCACAGCAGAGAATACAGAATTCAGCCATATTCTTCATCCAAATAAGCTAATACCTACCCGCCACAGTTCTTATTTCACCAAGAAGACCATAAACGAGGGCAAAGTGCATTAGAAACATTGTTGAGCACCCAAGCCTTCCACTTCCTTAACTTCTCCATTTTCTAAACCTTAATTTCATTCTTGTCATTTCATATTCCTTTAACGTGTTCTAATAAACTTTTGTAGATATGGATCCGAATCAAGAATAGTGGTGGAGAGTAGATAACAAGCAAGCTTATGGTAGCACAAGAACCATGTTGTGTTTGAGTGAGCTCCACTTCACCAAAAATGTAGAATGTAGGAAGAAAGCCACTAATTCATTCCTTGAGAGGCTTTATGAGTTTAGTTCATCTCAAGGAATCATGAAGGATGAAATTGGCTAAGTTGTTGATTTAAGGACAAGTTGCTAGTCCATTGAGCTTAGATTTTTTAGAATTAACAACCCTAGGTAATTCCTTTTCAATTGTTTCTGAATATGATTGAGAATAACCTAGGGGGGTACGTATATAGTTAGCTTGTGCGAGACACCCAAGTTTAAGTGTGGGGGAGTTGATAAGTACTGTTTTTGTTGATTATTTCAGGTTTTAAAACTCATGTGTGACCCATATTTTACATGATTAATCTTGAATTTACCCTAGGTTCCATGTCTTAATTCTATTTCGGGTTTAATTGCAAATCTTGGCAATTTTGAGATGTTTTGATATTTAATTTGAATATGATCTTTGTAGGCTGAAGGAACACGGATCTAGGTCAAATTGGGTCAAGGTTGGGTCAAAATCGAGCTCAGATCAAGGCGATCAAACTTTGGAGAACCGTGAGTCGTCCATTCGGAAGGCAAGTAGATCTGGGCCATCCATGGCAGATCAGATTGATCCCAGCTTAGGAGAGGTAGATCTGACCTTCAGATTGGGATCTTGAAGTTTAGGGTTCAATCGGAGAAGATCCAACCGTTAGATTTAGCCAAAACAATCTCAGCCGTTGGTTTCAAAATACTTAAGCCAAAAATCCCTCAGAATCGCGTCGTCGCATCTTCACCGCAAGTCTTCGAGTTCTTCGTGTTCTTCATCCATTTTCTTTTCGTTTCTTCAATCGATCGCGCGGCCACATTGATTCCGAGCTTGGATTGACTTTTGGATCATCAGGACGACACCTCCGTGAGTTTTTCAGATAAAATTTGTTGCTAAGAAGAGCTGAGTGAGGGTTTCGCTAGATCTGCCATTTTTCCGATCGAATCACTTATAATCCATTGTTCATCCACCGGAGCAAGGCGGAGGGGTACTTTGAGTTGCTCTGATCGTTCCTAAGTCATCAGCGCAATACCACACATCAAGTTTGAGGAGATCGGATGGATGTTCAGTTGAAGGCAGATTTTGAGCTGGATTGATTCGTGGAGTTGGAAGTTCCATCGATTTGTCGAGCTAGGGGGTTCATAGCCGACTCTTGTGTGACAGCAAGAAGGACTCAAGCTAAGGGAAAGGATTAATGTTTAGATTTTGTGTTTAGTTTCCGTTTCTGAATTTTGTTCTGCGTAAGTTGATTCTGTATCTGCAAACTTTCAGCTTCTGATCGGTCTGCGCATCGACCCAGGCATCATCTGATCGGTCAGTTGACCGATCAGGAGTGCATCTATTCGGTCAGCCGACCGATCAAGCAACGCTCTGCTACGCTTAAGCCCTGATTTCGCATTCAGGTTGTTTCGAATCTTAATTTCCGAAGTTAGACACAACTTTTAATGTACTATTGCACTTGATATTAGTTTTATTTTTCAACCTTGCAAATTCATATTGGCTTGCTGAATTTCCTAGTTGGTTAAGTTCATTAATTGCAATCTCCTAGTTAAGCTTGTTTAGTTAAGCCTATTTCATTTCCACTACATTTTCATCCTTAATTGCAGAACAAACCCCCAGTTCCTATTTGAAAACCCAAAATATTTGACGACACATAAATTCGAGCTTAAATCAAACATTCACTCAACTAGCCCTAGGAAAAACATGACCTGTGGCCCCTTTACTCCATTTAAATCGTGAGCTAGGGTTTTCAGTCTAAATATCTAAATTTGAGGCTCATTCGTGACATCTACTTCTTGGGCATCATCACTTATCAATTTCATTCATGTTATAGTTCATGACAAATTGATTGTACCCTTCCGGCAATGATTGCAGGATAAGGTCTGTAGCCAATTCTTAGCCCAGTGGAAATCCTAGTCTTTCAAGGTTCTCCACATACCCAATCATCTTGAGTACGTGAGTTCCTACAGGAGTTCCTTCTTGCATCTTGCATGCAAATAGGGCTTTGGACACCTCAAACCGCTCGTGCCTAGATTTCCATTGATATAGTTGTTTCAGATGCTCAACCATATCATGTGCATTCATGTTCTCATGTTGCTTCTGAAGCTCAGAGTTCATGGTGGCAAGCATGAGGCATGATACATCAAGTGCATCATCCTGATGCTTCTTGTAAGTATCCTTTTTCAGCATGGGTGGTGGTAGCGAGGGGTGCTTCTGGAAGGGGTTGTTCTAGGACGTACAGTTTTCGTTCTTGTTTAAGGACTATCCTCAAGTTTCTGTTCCTGTCCAGGAAATTAGCTCCATTGAGCTTGTCCTTCTCAAGGACGGATCGCAAAGAGAGAGTATTTGACGTGTTAGATGACATGGTGATCTACAACAATAAAATTATGCAGAAATAAGTATCATATCTAATTCATTTAATTAGGCCTTTAATTAAATGATGCTCCCACTGAATCGTAGAGCTTTGGTTGGGGCTAATTATGGATGTAGGCAAACTCAATTTACCAACACTACTAGCTCCAAACCAAATAGCAATCATTATTCATGTGGGACAAGATCCATATTATACTTCATCTTGAGTTAGCTTTGGCTAATCGCCCAAGACTTGGTATAATTAGGTAGGTAACATTTTACCAATTACATCTCATGCAACTCTTTGAAACAAAGGGTCAAGATCCACATTACACATCATCTTGAGTTAGCTTTGGCTAATCGCCCAAGACATGGAATAATTGTTCTCTTACCCAATTTTCCCAACTTTTGGGATATGCCTCCAAGTTTCTCAATCTAATTGAGGGGACTTAGTTAAGTCTCACCCAAAGTTTGATAGCGGGACATCACAATTGTCCTCTCGCACTCTACCAAGATAAAATGTGTTGCTTTGCTTTGGCAAACACAACAACAAATGATCGAGGTAGTTTATGAGTACCAAACTTTGGTAGGCATATTGAGTTGACTTAATTAATATAAACATCTAAGCATGCATCACAAACACACACATAGCATATATCAACATATAAGCAAGAAAACATGACATGGTTATGGCCCGTATACTACGATCTTCTCAAGTCAATGAGAAGATCGATGGTCAACCTAGGGATAACATCTTCTCCAAGTGCATCCTTCGGTCATCGTATGTGGTCGACATCCTTCTTGTAACTTCATTCTTCAATGGACACTCCACTGCTCCTTTTGTACATTACAATGTAGGAAAACTCGAGTTACATTCGAGTCTAAATCTATTTTTACAACTAGGAAAAATAGAGACAAGGCACGACACGCAGACCATATTATGAATTACAACATGCACACACACACACATACATCCAATCACATTGGGGTTAAGGCCATAACCATGCACCATGTCATCAATCAACTACAATAGATTTAGGACATCAATTTTTATTATGATTGTAAAAATGCTCATGAGCCGAAACCATAGGTTATAAAATTTGTCGAGTACATTCGCATCATAGCATGCTTTCATATTTCATATGATGATGCTATAGACTTTTAGTTTGATCAACACAAACTTTTGTATCTCGACAAATGCTCATACACTATACAATCTATAATAAAATTATATCCTACTTCTATATCACATATAAAAGTTTTCTAAACTTTGTACGATCTTTCGCAAGTGGCTATGATACCACTATAGGGATCTATAGGTAAAAACATTTAAAATCACAGCGGAAATAAAATCCCTCGAGCGATCCATGCGAAAGAAAAACTCATACAAAGTGATCTATAATTCCTATTTTATAGGAATACCTTTGTCGTGCGCCCTTCGCTTATCCCGCTAGTCCTTTGGTTCGCCAAATCTCTTGCACGTTCAAGTGTCCGTGCCTCTATGCGTATCCACACGATCTACGCCTCGGAGAGAACCCACCTTAGTTGTGCTAGCAACTTGGGATGGTTCACAAAGCACAAGAACCTCCACTAGGGAGTTATAGACAAGGAGGAAGAAAGAAGAGGAAGAGAGATGCACCCACTAGCCTTTGACAAGGGGGGGTATTTATACTCATCTAATGAATACCAAGGGTCTATGTCCCTTGAGCTCTTCTCGTCTTAATGCTAATAAAACCCAATGAATACCAAGCCTCTTGGTTTTCCTTGAGACTCTTAATATTCTATTCATCTAATGAATAGAATGTCTCTTAGCCTTCCTCTTAAATAATATTTATTAAACCCTTTAATGAATATTATCCATAATTAAGTGGTTGAGTCTAATCTAGATGAGTCTAACCCAAATTAGACTCAATCCCATAATCTAATTGGATTCACTTGAGTCTAACTCAATTAATCCAATTCGAATCAAATCTTAGTCAAACCAAGATCAATTGATCTCCGAAGCATCGTGTCCTTAGTGTGTGACCCAATAGGTTCTCGTAACGTTGGCAATGTGTCTAAACCACTTTAGACACATAAGCAATGAGCGACATCTAACAATGCATCATTGCTACCCAAGTAACAAGAAAAGTCGAGATCCGACTTAACCTCCGTGACTACGATAATGTATGACCTTGCCCTTCTATCCTAGATATCTAGATTGACCAATGAGGCATAGACCATGTCATCCTCAGTCAATCTTGTGTTTCTTGATCCCCGAGTATACTCACTCAAACAAATAAGCTCAATATCTCATATTGACTCATTTGAGCATGGTCATGCGTTTTAGTAGTCCTACTCTATCAAGGGGCCCATATATATCACTCCCATCATATAAGAGGGATAGATCCCATCTACATCACTCACATCCCTCTGCATAATTCATTACATACCCAGTGATCGCCTTTATAGTCCACCCTGTTACGGGTGACATTTGACGATACCAAAGTACATAACTCCTTATGTAGGGAACCGTAGTGACTTCAGGTCTAAGGACTATTCATACTAATAGTCACATGAGAAAGTTTATGACACTCATATGACAATCTATGAAACTTTCTCATGGCGGGTCAATTCAGTACACATTCTCCAATGTATACCCATGTGTCAACTTAATATCACATATCCATGACTTGTGGGCTCAAGTCATCAGTTGACCTACATGCTAGTCTCCATGCATTAATATTGTCCTTAAATATTAATACTTGACTAGGAATGGTTTAGAGTAGTGTTCTTTACATCATCTCACTATCGATTCAACCAATCGATATGATGTAGATAAGAACCTACTACCCAAGGATATTATTATACTTAGTTATTTGGCACAAATACATAGTATGTATAATAACCAATCATGCCTTTATTAATTATAGAATATGATACAAAATGTCCCTGGTCAATCATCACATAATTGGCTCTAGGGCTCCTACTAACACATTTGACAAGCAGCAAGCCATTCACTTGGTCGTCTTCTCTTAGCTGGGTACTCAAGATAAAATACATGACCAGCTTACACCGCAAAGATGAAAAGTTCAAACTTATTGAATCTTTTAGTTGAATTAACCTCAACTAAATTGTATAAATGATTTTCTATTGGTGCAAAATGCATCAGTAATGAACAGTCATCCTCTAGGGTTTCGATGTTTGACAATATACTTAAGTTAGTAACAATATATGTTAGACAAGGTAAGGGTTAGTCAAAGTGATCAAGGGTTAAAACAAATAGAACCTTTTGTTTGGTAGGGTAAACCCAGGTTTGATCAGGTTGACAAAGGGTTAGGCAAACATGATCTGATGTTTGGCAGAGTGAACCAAACCCCAGGGTTGGTCAGTTTAACCTAGGGATTAAACCACACCAGACTTGAGATGTGAAATTATATTTAATTGAAGATTGAAGGAAGTCTAGTCAGGATCATGATGACTAGCAAAGGAGTGATTATGGTGAAAGAAACCCTGGTGAGTGAAGTCGGGTCCTAGCAAGGGATGCTAAGTGAAGAAAATCCTAGTGAGTGAAGCTAGGTGAACTAAATCCTAGTGAGTGAATCTAGGTGGACTAAGTCCTGGTGAGTGAAGTTGGGCACGAAGTGTTGGTGCAAGTTGCATCAGTGATGTCCTCCTCTAAGTATTTTAATGTTTGACAATATACTTAAGTCAGTGATATATTGAACAAGGGAAGGGGAGTTAAGAGAGGAGTAACAAAATGGACCAAAGTCCTAGTAAATCTAGGCAATAAGTCTTGGTTTGAAGAATTGGGCACTAAGTACTGGCAAATGGATGGGCACCGAAGACCTGCTCGGAAGCTGGGCACTAAGTCCTGACCGAGGGTTGGGCACCGAAATCCTGGTCGAGGACTGGACAAGAAGACCTGGCCGAGGGTTGGGCACCGAAGTCCTGGTCGAGGACTGGGCAAGAAGACCTGGCCGAGGGTTGGGCACCGAAGTCATGGTCGACGACTGGGCAAGAAGACCTGGCTGAGGGTTGGGCACCGAAGTCCTGAACTTAGGGTTTGGGCACGAAGTCTTGGTCCGAGGGACTAAGCAACTTAGCTGAGCGATGACTAAGGACAGAAGTAGAGACGGGTCGGGGTTCGGACGTCTCGAGATCCGAGAGTGTTGGAGGCTAAGTAAAAGTCCACTCGAAGGACTGGGGTGGCAATCGTCTCCTGAATGGAGTAGGTGAAATGCGCGTTCTCGGGGGTGGGAACTTGCGTCGGTTCGACCTAGGGTTTCGGGGAGACCCGAAGTCAGAACCAAGACAGCTATGGCTGTAAATATTGGCTAACTTTATTGCTTTGTTTGGTTTGGAACTAACCTTGGTTGCAGGGACCGAAGGAGTGTGTTTCTGCAGCTCAGAACGCCCCAAAGGAAGGGGTAGGAAACTGGGCTAGGCGCCCGGGAGGTCCCAAGCGCCCAAGGTCAAAGCCAAAACAGCAAAGAAGCAAGAACGCTTCAAAATCACACTGGGCTAGGCGCCTGGGAGGTCCCGAGCGCCCAAGGTCAAAGCCAAAGAGGTAATCGAAGCAAATCAGCCACAAAGCCAGCAGACCAAGTCAAGCTAGGCGCCCAGGAGGTCCCGGGTGCCCCAGTCAGCTCCAGAGGCTGAGTCGAAGGGCCGAGCTGCGGATTGAGTTTTCCGCAGATGAAGGCACGTGTCAGGCGCCCCCAGGAGCACTATAAAAGGGGCTCGACCCCAAGGCTTCAAGAAAACAACTTGCAAGAGCGATTTTGATCATTCTGACCGACGACAACGCGCTAAAGATGAGATTCTACGACCGGGAGGCTCCAGGAGGAAGTGCGCGGCACTTCGGAGGTCCAGATCGGCCGAGCTTCAAACTTTGTTTTGTTCGGTTTGCATTTATTATTCCGCATTCAATTTATTATCTTCTTGATTGTACTTCTGCACTGTAAGACGGGTTTTCTTCGCCTCCGAAAATTCTGGAAAGGAGACCAATAGTGGACTCACGCCGAGTACATAGGCCTTGGACGTACTGACCTTGGGGGATCGGGAACCAAGTAAATAAATCCCACGTGTCTGCTGTGTTCTTTTAGTTTTATGTTTTACTTTTCCACTGCACTAACGCTCTAAGTCTAGAACGATCGAAAGCTTTCCGTGAGAAGATTTTCACGGTCGATATTCACCCCCCCCTCTATCGACGGCACCGGTCCTACACAAAGTCTTGGTCCAGGGGATTGAGCACTAAGTCCTGGTCGGGTATCAGGCAACGGAGTCTTTGCCGAGCGAGAATGGCAGATAGAAGTAGAGACGGGTCGAGGTCGGATGTCTCGAGATCCGAGCTCTCAGAGGCTGAGCAAAAGTCCAGCCGGAGGTCCCGATTGGCAAAAGCTTTAGTCAAGCGAGAATCGCGAACAGAAGTAGAGACGGGTCGAGGTCGGATGTCTCGAGATTCAGGTTCTCGGAGGCTGAGCAAAAGTCCAATCAGAGGTTCCGATTAGCAAACACAACTTCTCCAAGTGTGGAGTAGGTGAGGATGCGTTCCTTGGGAAAGGGAACATTAGGCGTCGGTTCGACCTAGGGTTTCAAGTGAAATCCAAAGTCAGAACCAATCATTAAGGCTAAGATTACTTGTATGTTTGTCTTGTGTTTGTTGTCTTGCAGGTACCTGGAGTTGGAGTCCTCTTCCTTCGGCTCTCGTCCCTCGGATGTGTACTTCATGTGTGATTCACCAAGTCCTGCACGACTCAACCACACATATCAAACCAACATAACAACCTAACTTAATCATATTAACACACACACATCAAAACCATGATCCACCCGATCATACTTGGGTTGATTTCCCCAACAACATAGACTTAGCTGGACTTCTTCGGTGTAATATGTGTATACTGAAAGACATGAGTTACTTTATATGAACATCTTTATTATGAAAAGAGAATCACAACTATACTAGGTGTTTGTTTATAATAGTACATACACGAAGTCCAATTACATTGTATTGTAGATAACATGGTGTGTGGTGTCACACGGAAAATCGTGTTATCAGTTCCTTGCTTAGTATAAATAAGAGGCCCACAACCGAGATGGAATTGGACAACCCATCGGGATGGTTGTAGTGTAATTAGGTGTGGTTGGTCTTAACCATAGAATTACACTAATATGCTATGAGTACATTGAGCAAGACCGAAAGCCGAGGTTATCCAATTTGTACTGACTCGATAATTGGATAGGACCTCAGTTTATATTATGGAGTACGATCCCTTAATCCCGAAATAATATCGGGCATATATTATTAATTATTATTTCTTTGATTTACCAATGGGCGAGATCTATTCTGTTAGATCGATAGACCCGGTAAGTTAGGAGATAATATTAATAATATGATGTGTCGATGATTATTGATGGAATCCGTGTCCTGGTGAGTCAGGATGATGATGCCCCCTTGATGAGCTCAAGAGGTTCATCGTGCTAAACCCTTTAGGTGAATTTGATCCGGCACGATGATAAGGTTGAGTGGTACTAGTCAAGGATCCAGAAGTTAATTAATTTAAATTGTCAGTAATTTAATTAATTAACGGGCATTCGAGATCTTAAACATGGGGGGATGGACGACTCATATTATGTAGAGCCCATATGAAAATATGGGAGTTGATGAGGAAGTTCAATTAAGATCCTTTAGTGGAATGGATCTTAATTAATGGATCGGGTTTAGATCCATTAATGGGCCAAGAACCAACTCCTCCTCTTGGTCCCTACCTTAGCCCTATAAATACCCTATGAGATCAAGAAACCAAGGCTTAATCCAAGAGTTAATACCCTAGGCTTCTCTCCTCTCCTCTCTCTCTTCCTTCTCTCTTAGGGCTCGGCGACGCAACAAGAGAAGAAGAGGAGTTTGTCTCCTCGGTTCTTCTCCCCTTCTCCACCATCTTTCGGCTGGGCTTCACAGAGACAAGGGAGGGTTGTCCTCTCCCTTTTGTGGTGCTCACCGTGGGTGTAGAGGCCGCCGACGGCTGGGAGAAGGCGCCGCAACCCTAGGTTGCGGCGGCGACGCAAGGCTGAGAGAAAAGGACTTGGGCGAGCTGTTTAGGTGAGGAAGAAGGAGAATTTTGTCCTTCTTCATCTTCTTCTCCTTCCTCTCAAGGTGAGAAGCCGGTCCGGAGGCCCTGGTGCAGCTCCAGCGAGCGGTGGCGCAAAGGGAGAGGAAGAAGGGGTCGGCGGCGCAATGTCAACCCTAAGCTAGGGTTTCCTTTTTCGGCCAAGGTGAGAAGAAGAGCTCTTTTGGAGGCTTTGTAATCTCGGCTCACGGTAGATCGTTGGCCACACAACGTCCACGAAGGGAGGGTCATAAGGTAGAAGACCGCGAGGTGATCGGAAAGGTATATCTTTCTCTATGCTCCTTTGATTAACTGCATGTCAACTATGTGTCTTGTTGATTCATCTCGTCATTTCATGTTTGATAATATATTGTTTTAAGTTCAAATATTTATGAATAAATTATTAACTAGACCCCGACCATAAACACAAAAGCCGGTGATCAACTCGTTGCCTTTTATGCGGTCGAACGGTCAAGCAAATTACAAGGCTGATTTTGGTAATAGGCTAAGTTGTAATTTGGATTGTTCGATACGGCACGAGACGGTCGATGGGAGATAGGCCTCCATTTGGATTAAATTTTAATCCGCAGGCATGGAGAGGTCTCTCGGATCGACCAGGTATTCGCTAGGCAATCCCGCCAAGCCATACCCAACAATTGATATCAGAGCTGAGGTTTCCGGTTTTGTGTGCTTAGGATTGGTTAATTTTTGCAATTCATACATTTTATTTTGCTGGATGATGCGTGGATGTGCGTAGGCTAACTTTGTGTTGCAGACTCGAGATTCCAATTTCATGGCCAAATATGTGTTGTGTGATTGGTTTACATATTTTTGTAATTAATTAATCCTAGGGGTTGACGAGGCTAGGTATTTAATTTTCATAATTAAATATGGCGCATGTTTAGCCGAGTTATTTATTTACAGTTGATCTAGATTTCATGTACACTCCCTTGAGGAGTATAGAATCAATGATGTAAATAATTAGCTAGTCATTTCGGCGTGGAAATCCCTCGAGATAGCTTGCGCAAAAGGAAGGGAGGAGCATACGAAGTGACGTCACGACTGGAGGCGCATTTGAGACCAACGGCCATGAAAGTTGGAAAATCTAGGATTTTCTCTATGTTTTTTTCATGTTGATTGGTTATGTGCTTGGTTGTGTGGTAGTTCTAGAAAATTCCTCAAGATAAATTACTAAGTGGGAGAGGGACCCTAAGGGTCCCACGACCTCCGTTGCAATCTGATATGTGATGCGAACAAACCCACGTGTTGGCTTTGAGTGCCTTCCTCCATACGGATAGGCTTGTTCTGCGGATCACAAGATTAGAAAAGATTATAGAGGGTTATTGAAGAACGTGTGCACTTCCCCAACGGAAGGCACATAATCCTAAATAATTATCTTAGTGTCGTGCAATGGTAAACACTTAGATACAATTATTAGTATCCTCCCCAACGGAGTCACTGCTAATAAATCGTAGGGCCGAAGTTAACCAACTATTAGTCTTACTTGTCAAAAAGTTAAGTTGACAAGATAGTAAGACTGATGGGTAAAACCTTCTCTAACGAATGTAGAGTTTGTATACGTCCACACTAACGTGGCATGCAAATTCTTGGTGTTGGAGATGTTGGTTGATTTCGAAAATTATTTTGAGGAATCAATTTATTTTCGATTTCTAAAGTAGTGTATTGTGATTCTTAGGATTTTCATAATGGCTTTTACTCCACTAGCAGCAATTCTTAAGGACAACAAACTTACTGGTCCAAACTATATAGACTGGAAGAGGAACCTTGACATTGTCCTCATTGCTGAAGAGTACAAATTTGTACTCTTCGAGAAATGTCCGAAAAAGCCTAGAGACGATTCTAGTGAAGGGCATAAGGAGCATTACAAGAAGTGGGTCAAGGCAGATGAGATGGTGCGGTACTACATTCTGGCATCTATGACGAATGTGATGCAACATCAGCATCAGGCCATGCCCACTGCTGGTGACATAATGTTGAACCTTAAGGAGCTCTTCGGACACCAGAATCGGGCGGCTAGGCAGCTGGCAATAAAAAATCTGATGACAACCACTATGGTCGAAGGGACACCTGTTAGGGATCATGTCCTGAAAATAATGGCCCACCTCAATGAGATTGAGGTACTTGGAGGAGCTATCGACGGGGAATCCTAGGTCGATATAATACTCCAATCTCTGCCTAGGAATTTTGAGCAGTTCTGGCTCAACTATAACATGAACAAGCATGAGTATACATTGGGGGAACTTCTGGGAGAACTCAGGCGGCAGAGGGCCTCTTTTGTCAGAACTCGCAGGCCATAGTTACTCAAAAGGTTTCTACTTCTATGCCGAAATGCCGGAAGAAGAAGAAATAAGTTGGGTTCAAGAAGGCAGCAGCATTGCAAGGACCCCGTGTTGGTGCCGAAAGCACAATATCGAACCTTGTTTTAATATTGGCAAAAGGTTCAAAGTTAAGTATTATTGGTGATCTAACAATGCTGATCAAGTGTGCAGGGAAAGTCCTAGGTACACTAGGCACTAAGTCCTGGTTCTATGAATTGGGCACTAAGTCCTAGCCGCGGGTTGGGCAACTAAGTCCTGACATAAGGTTGGACACTAAGACCTAGTGAGTGAAGCTGGGCACCGAAGACCTGGTCGAGGACTGGGCACCGAAGACCTGGTGAGTGAAGCTGGGCACTAAGACCTAGTCGAGGACTGGGCACGAAGACCTGGTGAGTGAAGCTAGGCAAAAGTCCAACCGGAGGAGCCGGTTGGCAAAAAAGGTAAATTCTCCCGAGATGAGTAGGGGAGGACGCATTCCCCGTAGGGGAACATTAGGCGTCCGTTCGACCTAGGGTTCCATTTGGGAGACCCAAAGTCAGAACCAAGACACTAAGGTTGTAAACAATGGTCTAAACTTATTATTTGCTTCTTGTGTTTTGGAACTAACCTTGGTTGCAGGAAATGAAGGGACGGTGTTTCTGCAGCTCAGGCGCCTCAATGGAGTGAGGCGCCTTACTGGGCTAGGTGCCTGTATTGATACAGGCGCCCCAGTGCAAGGCTATTTCAAAGCCATCGACGCAAACTACCACGAAGCCTCCAGACTAAGTCAAGCTAGGCGCCCCAGACAGCTCAGGCGCCCTAGACAGCTCGGGCGCCTCATTGAAGGGGATAAGCGTTGACCGAGCCTGCGGATTAGAGTTCGCGCAGGAGAGGTCAGGTGTCAGGCGCCCCCTTCAACACAAGCGCCCAGGAGTCGACTATAAAAGGGGGTTTCACCCCCAAGGCTTCAACACATCTCGCTCACATTGCTCTCAACACTTTCGTTCAAGCGCTACACTCCGACAAACTCCGATCTCACGATTCAAGCGCCGACGACGACCCGCTGCTCCGAACTTTCATCCACCTCGGGCGTCGGTAACATTTAAATTACGAAAAGTGTTGTACTTTCAATTTCAATTCTATATCTGTACTCTAACCTGTAAAAGATCTTTACGAATATAGAATTACCCAACGTAAACGGTCAAGGACCGTGGGCCTCGGAGTAGGACCCGGCCGTGACTCCAAACCAAGTAAAAAGAACTTGTGTCAGCGATTGTTTTCTTGTTTTCCGCTTCGTAATCACTCTACTTATCCGAAAAATTTTAAGATCGATATTCACCCCCCCTTCTATCGATTTACTCCGATCCAACAGGTGGTATCAGAGCGGGTGGCTCAAACTTGGTGCACCCACTAGTTTGAAAGCTTTTTTCAGATTTATGATTTTTTTTAATTCTTTTCACTCGAATTTTCTCGTTAATCGAGGTTGGTGCAACACCACTCGATCTTTTTCGTTACTATTAATTTCTTCCGCACTACTAATCCAAGACTCAGTCTTGGAACAAGTTTTTCATTATAATTTTTTAGTTTAAAATGGCCATGCAAGAATGGGATAGTGCTCGTCCACCCCTATTCTCTAGCGAGGACTTCAGATCTTGGAAAAGCCTAATGGAATCACACCTGAAGGCCAATCTTGACTTATGGTCAATAATCCAAACTGGGTTCACATTCCCCACAAAAAATGGAACATCAATCGCCTGGGATAAATTGGACGAACCAACCTTGAGAAAGATCGAAACTGATGCTAAGGCAACAGTGATCTTACAATGCGTCCTGACCAGAGAAGAATTGAAGCGGGTCGGATCATTCAACTGTGCCAAAGAAATGTGGGAGAAGCTGATCAACCTACATCAAGAGAACTCTGATGAAGAGGAAGATCAAGCTGACTATCTCGCATTCTCAACTCAAGCCCAAATAGCCGAGACAGAGTCGACACCCGACTTCGAAGTTGACTCCGGATCAGAAGATGAAACAGAATCCGTACTAGACTGTGAATTCGAGCAAGAGTCGGAGAATGAATTGACTGAAACAAAAGCAGTAATCGACTTTGAACCCACTTCAGAGTTACAATTAAATAATCAAACTAATACTATAATGGTCGAGGAAGGTATAGTTTCTATCACAGGAAGAACTTCAGAGGAACCACCAAAGGAGAAGGTGCAACCAGGACTCGAGTCCGACTCAGATTCAAAATCTGACTACAGTGAAGGAGATAAACTCAAATTGATCCGATGGCTTTGTAACCACTACAAGAAGCTGAAGGAACAGAAAAGAAAAACGGCTATAATCAAGGGGGAGATTCCCAACCAGGAATCAAACGGTAATATGGTTAATCCAAAACTTAAAGGTCATGTAATGTGTTATGAGTGCAGACAAATAGGACATTACAAGAGTAAGTGCCCTACCCGCAAGAGTCGACCCTTGCCAAACAGTACCCTCAAGAAGACTACTGGACAAACACTCGGGAAAGGTAACTTTACAATATTTGAAAACCCAGTATTTGCCTCAAATAATGTGATTAAGTCCTATAAATTAGTTAAAGCAAAGTTTAGAAAATTAGAACAAGAAAATAAAGTACTAAAGCATAAGGTCAAAATGCTAGAAAATTTAATACACAATCTCGCTGATTTTAAAAATCCAGAATACACTACGATCAGATCGTGGTGGTGAGTACCTCTTTGGAGAGTTTAGGACCTTCTTATCAGAAGTTGGGATTCCGTCCCAGCTAACTGCACCCGGTACACCCCAATAGAATGGTGTTGCAGAAAGAAGGAATATGACTCTTATGGAAATGGTTAGGTCAATGATGAGCTATTCAGACTTGCCTGATTCATTCTGGGGATATGCTCTAGATACAGCTGCGTATATTCTGAACGTGGTACCATCTAAGTCAGTCCCTTCTACTCCAATAGAATTGTGGACTGGGCGAAAGCCTAGTCTAAGACATATTCAGATTTGGTATAGTCCAGCACATGTACTGAAGGAAGATACTGATAAATTAGAATCTCGGACAGAAGTACGCTTGTTTGTGGGCTATCCTAAGGGAACGAAGGGTGGTATGTTCTATAGTCCTAAGGATCAGAAGGTAATCGTTAGCACGAATGACAGATTCTTAGAGGACTATGTGATAAACCATAAGCCCAAGAGTAGACTTGTGCTTGAAGAGTTAGGGGGGGCGTTCCGACCTTAGGACCAATTGTACAAGAGGACACACCACAAGTTACTGCACCGCGTGTCACTGAGAATACACAGGTGGTACCTGGTCGCAGTGGGAGGGTTGTCAGACAGCCTGAAAGGTTCATGTTTCTGGGAGAGTCTTTGGACTTGGTCCCTGGTAAAAATGAACCAGATCCTTGGACCTATGACGAGGCCCTCCAAGACAAGGATGCATATTCTTGGCAAAGGGCAATGAACTCCGAGATAGAATCTATGGATTCTAACCATGTCTGGGAGTTAGTAGAACCACCCAATGGTATAAAAGCCATTGGATGCAAGTGGATCTACAAGAGAAAGAGAGGATCAGACGAGAAGGTTGAGACCTTCAAAGCTAGGCTTGTTGCGAAAGGGTACACTCAGAAAGAGGGTATCGATTATGAGGAGACCTTTTCGCCAATAGTCATGCTTAAGTCTATCCGTATTCTCTTATCTATTGCAGCTCATATTGACTATGAGGTATGGCAGATGGATGTCAAGACAACCTTCCTTAACGGGAGTCTTAAGGAGACCATCTACATGCAGCAACTAGAAGGGTTCATTGCAAAGGGCAAAGAGCATCTTGTGTGCAAGCTTAATCGATCCATTTATGGATTAAAGCAAGCTTCAAGATCTTAGAACATCCGGTTTGATGAAGTTATCCAGTCATATGGATTTACTCAAAGCCCGGACGAGTCATTGTGTACAAAAGATGTGACGGAAATGTCGTGGTGTTTCTTGTACTATACGTAGATGACATTTTGTTAATTAGCAACAATGTCAAAGTGTTATCAGACGTAAGGGTCTGGCTATCAAAGCAGTTTGATATGAAGGACTTGGGAGAAGCGGGACATATCCTTGGGATCAAAGTCATAAGGGATCGCCAGAAAAGGATGTTGTGCTTATCCCAAGCTTCATATGTTGACACTGTCTTGTCTCGTTTTAGCATGGAAAACTCCAAGAAGGGGTTTCTACCCTTTAGGCATGGAGTTCCCCTATCCAAGGAGATGTGTCCGAAAACATCGAAGGAGATAGAGGAAATGAAGGTGGTTCCTTATGCTTCGGCAGTAGGAAGCCTCATGTATGTTATGTTGTACACGAGATCTGATATCTGTTTTGCCGTGGGCATGGTTAGCAGATATCAGAGTAACCCTGGACAGGGGCATTGGATTGCGGAAAAGCATATATTGAAATACCTGAGACGGACAAGGGATTATATGCTAGTTTACCGGGGAGACCAATTAGTCCCTGTAGGTTATACGGACTCAGATTTCCAGTCAGACAGGGACAAAAGTAAGTCTACCTCAGGGTTTGTGTTTACTTTAGGAGGTGGAGCCATTGTTTGGAGGAGTGTCAAGCAGAAGTGCATGGCGGACTCCACTATGGAAGCTGAATATGTGGCAGCCTCAGAGGCAACCAAGGAAGTTGTATGGCTCAGGAACTTCATCATGGACTTGGATGTGATTCTTGGTTTGCCTAGATCTATCACAATCTTTTGTGATAACAGTGGTGCAGTTGAAAACTCGAAGAAACCACGAGCCCATAAGGCGAGTAAACACATAGAGCGCAAGTACCACTTGATACGAGAAATCGTAAAGCGAGGAGAAGTGGCTGTCGCCAAGATTGCATCAGAGGACAACCTGGCAGATCCTTTCACGAAAGCTCTTCCAACTAAGGCTTTTGATAGGCATGTGGAGGATATGGGAGTCAGATGTATGGCAGTGGGAGAACAACAGTGTCTTTAAGTATAAGTGGGGGATTGTAAGATGTGTATACTAAAAGACAAGAGTTTCTTTATATGAACATCTTTATTATGAAAAGAGAATCACAACTACACTAGGTGTTTGTTTATAATAGTACATACACGAAGTCCAATTATTTTGTATTGTAGATAACATGGTGTGTGGTGTCACACGGAAGATTGTGTTATCAGTTCCTTGCTTAGTATAAATAAGAGGCCCACAACCGAGATGGAATTGGACAACCCATCGGGATGGTTGTAGTGTAATTAGGTGTGGTTGGTTTTGACCATAGAATTACACTAGTGTACTATGAGTACATTGAGCAGGACCAAAAGCCGAGGTTATCCAATTTGTACTGACTCGATAATTAAATAGGACCTCCGTTTATATTATGGAGTACGATCCCTTAATCCCGAAATAATATCGGGCATATATTATTAATTATTATTTCTTTGATTTACCAATGGGCGAGATCTATTCTGTTAGATCGATAGACCCAATAAGTTGGGAGATAATATTAATAATATGATGTGCTGATGATTATTGACAGAATCCGTGTCCTAGTGAGTCAGGATGATGATGCCCCCTTGATGAGCTCAAGAAGTTCATCGTGCTAAACCCTACAGGTGGATTTGATCCGGCACGATGATAAGGTTGAGTGGTACTAGTCAAGTGTCCAGAAGTTAATTAATTTAAATTGTCAGTAATTTAATTAATTAACGGGAATTCGAGATCTTAAACACGGGGGGATGGACGACTCGTAATATGTGGAGCCCATATGAAAATATGGGAGTTGGTGAGGAAATTCAATTAAGATCCTTTAGTGGAATGGATCTTAATTAATGGATCGGGTTTAGATCCATTAATGGGCCAAGAACCAACTCCTCCTCTTGGTCCCTACCTTAGCCCTATAAATACCCTATGAGATCATGAAACCAAGGCTTAATCCAAGAGTTAATACCCTAGGCTTCTCTCCTCTCCTCTCTCTCTTCCTTCTCTCCTAGGGCTCGGCGGCGCAACAAGAGAAGAAGAGGAGTTTGTCTCCTCGGTTCTTCTCCCTTTCTGCACCATCTTTCGGCTGGGATTCACAAAGACCAGGGAGGGTTGTCCTCTCCCTTTTGTGGTGCTCACCATGGGTGGAGAGGCCGGCGGCGGCTGGGAGAAGGCACCGCAACCCTAGGATGCGGCGGCAACGCAAGGATGAGGGAAAGGGACTTGGGCGAGCTGTTTGGGTGAGGAAGGAGATTCTCTCCTTCTTCATCTTCTTCTCCTTCCTCTCAAGGTGAGCAGCCAGTCCGGAGGCCCTGGTGCAGCTCCGACAGGCGGCGGCGCAAAGGGAGAGGAAGAAGCGGCCGGCGACGCAAGATCAACCCTAGGCTAGGGTTTCCTTTTTCGGACAAGGTGAGAAGAAGATCTCTTTTAGAGGCTTTGGTGATCTCGGCTCATGGTAGATCGTCGCCCACACGACGTCCACGAAGGGAGGGTTATAAGGTAGAAGACCGCGAGGTGATCGGAAAGGTATATCTTTTCCTATGCTCGTTTGATTAACTACATGTCAACTATGTGTCTTGTTGATTCATCTCGTCATTTCATGTTTGATAATTTATTGTTTTGAGTTCAAATCTTTATGAATAAATTATTAACTGGACCCCGACCATAAACACAAAAGCCGGCGATCAACTCGTCGCCTTTTTCGCGGTCGAACAAATTACAAGGCCGATTTTGGTAATCGGCTAAGTTGTAATTTGGATTGTTCGATATGGCACGAGACGGTCGATGGGAGATGAGTCTCTATTCGGATTAAATTTTAATCCGTAGGCATGGAGAGGACTCTCGGATCGACCAGGTATTCGCTAGGGAAACCCGCTAAGCCATACCCAACATTCGGGTTCGGTGAAGGATGACATGAGGAGACAAGCCGTGGGCTTGTATGCATCTAAGGGACCATGGACAAAGCAGGGACGATGAGCGTAGGGAAGCGAATTTCGAGGCATACGCGAAGGATGGCATAAGAACGAGTCGCGGGTTCGTATGCATCCGAGGGACGAGAGCCAATGTCGAAGAAGGCTTGAAGGTAACAGGACGAGACTGCTGGATGAAGAGTCAGCTAAGTCGTGAGGGTTCGAGTGCTGAGTGAATTGTACTCAGGAAGGGAAACCCTAGGTTTAGGGAGTTGGCAGTCGACTGATGTTTGGATCAGTCGACTGATGCAGAGCACAGAAAGATCAGTCGACTAATCCTATGTGCAGTCGACTAGTGTCAACTAGAATTCGAAACGACGGGCTGTAACGTTTGAATCCAAGTGGATCAATCGACTGGTGTTGGCACCAGTCGACTGGTAGCGGTAAGAACAGTATCGAGCTCTATTTAAGAGAGCTCGATTTGGCTAAGAAGGGCTGGCGGAAAAAGCTTGGGTAAAGCTTGTTAGTAGCCTACAAGTGCTCAGAAGTTGTCAAGAGTTTGTGGCGAGGTTTCTCCACCCACAAGGAGCGACAAGAGCTACTCAGAGGTCTTCCGAGGAGTCATCCACCGACGGATCAAGATCGTCCACCTTACGGACAATCGTAGAGTAGGAGTACCATCTCTGAACCACGTAAAGGGTTGGTGTTAGCGTTGATTTAGTTTGTAGTGTTAAGTTTCTGCTTACGCTTGCTAACACGTGTAGGAAGAAATCACGATCGAAGTGGGTGAACGGCTATTCACCCCCCCCCCCACTCTAGCCATACGTCAAGGTCCCAACAGGACCTACTTCCACTGTGGTAAGATCGGACATTGGAAAAGGAACTGCAAACTCTACCTAGAGGAAGTAAAGAAAAAAAAGAAGTGAGATTTCTGCCTCAAGGTATTTTTGTTATAGAAGTCAATCTATCTATTTCTTCTTCTTGGGTATTAGATACCAGTTGCACATCTCACATTTGTACTAATATGCAAGGTTTTCGAAGAGCTAGATCATTGACGAAGCGCGAAGTGGACCTACGAGTAGGCAATGGCGTAAGAGTTGCTGTTATAGCTGTAGGAATATATTCCTTGTCTTTGCCCATTGGACTTATCTTAGAATTAGAGGAGTACTTTTATGTACCTGCACTAACTAAGAACATAATTTCTGTATCTTATTAGGGTAAGAAAGACTTTTCATTTATCATAAAGGGCAAATATTGTTCTATAATGTTAAATGACATGTTCTATTATAGTGCACCATTTATGAATGGACTCTATGTTCTAGACTTAGAGAACACAATCTATAACATAAATACCAAACGGTTCAAACTGAATGATTTGAACCAAACATGTCTCTGGCATTGTCGCTTAGGTCATATAAATGAGAGTCGTATATCCCAATCCCATAAGGATGGATTACTGGGCTCATTTGACTTTGAATCATATGAGACATATGAATCTTGTCTTCTAGGCAAAATGACCAAGACTCCATTTAATGGACACGGCGAAAGAGTGATAGACTTGTTAAGACTCATACATATTGATGTATATGGCCCCTTCAATGTCGCAGCTAGAGGAGGTTAACAGTACTTCATCACTTTCACTGATTATGTCAGTAGATACGGCTATGTGTATCTCATGAAACACAAATCAGAATCCTTTGAAAGGTTCAAAGAATTCAAGAGTGAAGTATAAAACCAACTCGGCAAGAATATTACGATGCTTCGATCAGATCGAGTTGGTGAATACCTTAGCCAAGAGTTTCGTGATCATCTAGCTCAGTGTGATCATATCCCAACTCACTCCACATGGAACACCACAGTGGAATGGTGTATCTAAGCGGAGAAATCGTACTCTATTAGATATGATACGATCGATGATGAGTCAGACAGATCTTCCTACTTCCTTCTGAGGATTCACTCTAGAGACGACTCTTTTCACACTTAACCGAACTCCATCAAAAATCGGCATACGTTCAATGTAACCTCACAGCACCGTCAGAATAGACAAATTTATTTTTTAAGAAAACTGCGTCAAAGGAAGATCTCAATTTCTCTCTTTCTAGACTAAGCGACCCACTCGATCTTGACCGACTTGATAGTCGGGCAATGCAACAACTCGATAGCTTGGGCACTCGATGTCTCGACTTAGCACTTGGCAATTCGGATTTTCGCCGTCCTAACTCGGCACTTGGCAACCCTCTCGGGCTGCACTCGGTTCCCACTTGGGAAGCACGCTAGCCTCTTGTATCTCGTGATACTCGGGGTCACTCGAGAGCAATCGACCACCAACATCCCACTCAGACTCGAGAAGCACTCTAGCCACTGGACCTTATGGTACTCGAGACCACGCATGAGCATTCAACCAACGACGTCCCACTCAGACTTTGGAAGTCCAGTTGGAAGCTCGACAGTCAGCAACTCAGATATGGGCAGTAGGCAAGTCGACCGCTTCGACCTCGCGACACTAGGCACTGAGACAGAAAATTCAGTACATCAGCCTAATCAGCCCACCCCGATGGCTTGACATTTATTACCTTAGGTCATCTTCAACGACGAAGCTAGGAATTCCATATTGAAGGACTGAAAGTTATATATTACGTTGAGAGGATGTCACCGTGTCGTCACCTCCTACTTTTATATCTCATACAACTCTTACATTAAAAAAATTAAGAGGGGGCAGCTATCATCATCCCTGATCATCTTAATATAGACAAGTCTGAATTTCGACATTTGTAATTTCAAATTTAATGTCTAATTCAATTCTTACACGATACTAGAGTAAAGAGTAAATATTAAAGCATTAAACTTTTTTAATTTAATATCTAACTCGTGCGATTTATTCATTCCAGAGGTGCCGACTATCCGACGGCAAACATCATAAGTAATTTAAACTCTTTAAATATAATATAATATTATCTAAGAAATTCGTCTCATCACTTATCATCACACCGAATCCCCCGACATATATTAATACATTAAATATTGCAACATAAGACGAAACTATTATGTTAACATCCTGGGAGGATCTCACAAATTCTAAAATTAATAAATGACCAGAGTATTTTAGTGAAAATCCGACATTAAAATCCTTCTCTACAGAAGCAATAGCAAAACGGTGACAGAGATTATTCAAAGTCCATTAGGAGATTTAATTTTAAGCAAACCAACTGAAGAAATTACAGATCCTAACTGATAAAAGAAATAAATAATACTCACCCAAAGTCATAATTATTAATCTTTCAATGTTACTTCATCGATTTTTAGGCTACATGAAGATCATTTTCTATAAGACGGTAAATGAATTGAATGTTTAGGATAAATTTAGTATTTAAAGTTTATTTATATTTATTTAATATATATATAATCAATTAAATGAACACATTTAAATATCTTCTTAATTAAATATATATGTATTAAGTTCATGAATAATATTCGTGAATAATTAATATACAGGGTCAAAGTTCGCGAATAATATTTGTGAGTCTCTACGGGATGGACTGATAATTAATGCGTGGATATTACCAGTATGAAGTCTGGGGGTCAAAACCTAGCAAAACCAGTATGCATGCCCTTCCCATGCATTAGTCACAGCATCCGGGCTAGTAGCATCCATGATTTAATTCTTCTGTGTTAACCCTGGGACGAGTTGGCATGGACGTTGGGATATTAATCAATAAAATTTTTATCAAAGTGTTAAATAAACAAAAAAAATCAAAATGAACAAATAAATTTATATTATCAAACTCAATAACTAACCAAATAAATTTAAAATATAAAAAATTTCAAACAAGTAAACAATCTTGAATTAAGAGCTCGATAAGATCTATATTTATTAGCTCAAGTCAAATTTGAACTAAGCCCAAACTTATAAAAAAAATCAAGTTAAGTTTAACCAATGGTCATTTCAACGGTTTAATTGGTTTATTTTAGACTCAATTTGATTTCGTTCAATTATCTTATCAAATAAATTAAATACCATGCAAATGGACTATTTTATCAATCTAATTCTCTTACTAATTAATCGCTCTACTTGTTGGTACTAATTTCTCACTTCCACACCCAAGCCACAATAAATGCTTTATGAAATCTCTTTTATATATACATCTTAGTTGTAATATTTAAAGTTTGTCTCGAAGCCTTCAATTAATTAAAATCATTCTAATTCATTTTTAGATTTGTTTCCAACAATTTTACATGTTTAGACGTTTTCAGCAGATCATGAATAGGAAAAATTATATTACAAGTTAGGTACAACTTCTCTAATAAACATGCTCGAAAGAAATTCAAACATCAAAATAATCAACTCAAAAGTTAGAAAACACAACAATGATGACAGAAAATTAATGCTGCATTCACGGGCTATTTCGATTGCCGCCATATTTTAATTAAGAGGAATAAACTCAAAAGTATGGCCTTATCTATTTGGGAAAAAAAAACTATATGAAGCAGCTTTCATTAACTGCTAGCTAGCTATCTAGAGCATTGTTAACAAGTATATCTGTGGTCCTTTTTGATGTATCAGCTTTCATTAACTGCTAGCTAGCTAGAGCAATGTTAACAAGTATATCTGTGGTCCTTTTTGATGCATCAACTTTCATTAAGTGCTAGCTATCTAGAGTAGTGTTAATTAACACGTGTATCTGTGGTCCTTTTTGATGTTTCAGCTTTTTTTTTTTTTTGATAAAATATGACTTGTTCATCCCAGTATCCCCGTCAATCTGTCTCAGAATTAATACGAAAGAGTTAAAACTTAAATCATAGAAATTATTATTAATTTGGATAGTGATTAGTATATAAAGGAGGGTAAATATCTGACTTCGTCAGGATTTGACCATCAGCTCTCATGATAATAACACTTTATATACTAACCATAAGTTCATTCCGCAGGGATAAATATCATCCTTTCTTTGGATGTAATGGATGATGGTGAAAACAATTTATTATATCTCTATTAAATGCTAGGATAATATATATATAGGTATTTCTCGATTGCGGACCATTCACTGCAGATCCGTATACGTCGAACTCGAGATGTCTTCCATTACATATAGGGGTGAGCAAAAGTTTGTCTAAACCAAATTAACCAACCGAACCGACTGAAGTTCAAAATTCGGTTCGGTTAATTTGAAGTTCAATTTTTTTTCTAGAAATATCGGTTATTTTGGTTTAATTGATTGGGTTTCAGTTTTAAAAATTGAAATTAGATTAAACCGATGTTATGCATTGAATCGAACTAAATCAGAATCGAACTAAATAGGAAATAAATCGAACCAAACCATATCAAAACCAAACCAAATCGATATTATGAGTTGAACCGAACTAAATCGGAACTAAACAAATCAATATTATGAGTTGGACTGAATTAAACCGGAACCAAAACAAACCTCATAGAAAAATTCAATTATTTTGGTTGAAAATCGAATAACTGATGTTTTATCAATTTGGATTTTTTGGAGATCTTGGTCGGTTTGGTAGCTTCAAAAAAAATTCGGTCGGTTCAGTTTTTGGATTAATCGGTTCAGTCGGTTTAGTTTAAACTGATTGCACGCCCCTAATTGTATGGAAGGTGCCACAAGTCCTTTTATTTTTTATTTTTTAATCGATGAAGGCGCCTCTATTTTTTTAATTTTTTGGAAATATATTATATGTATTTAAGGTTTAAAATTTTAAGATTTAGAAGTTAAATTATAGTACGTTTAAGCCAATAAGATTTTCCTTCTAAGTTTCAATTTACGTTTAAGCCAATAAGATTTTCCTTCTAAGGTTCAGTTTTTCCTCTTAGGTTATAGTGTTCAAAATAAAAATATTTAGATCCTCTCAGGGTATATTATAAGTATGTAACGTTTAATATTTTAGGATTTAGGGGTTGGTTTATAGTTGGTTTAAGCCAATAAAATTTTTTCTCTAGAATTCAGTCTCCCCTTTTGGGTTATAGTATTCAAGAAAAAAATTTAAATGCTAACGGAATATATTATATATATTTAGGATTTATGAAAGAAAATATTAATTAAAAAAATAAACTGAGGTGGCTCTCATAGTTAAAAAAATCTATTCAAAACGGCTACAACTACTATATATATATATATAGAGAGAGAGAGAGAGAGAGAGAGAGAGGAGTGATCTTTCGCGTGACAAAAATTGCTAGCCCATGCGCGACAATAGCGCCTGATCGGTCGCGGGGCCCATCAGGCAAGCGCCTGATCGGTCGCGGGGCCGATCAGGCAAGTGCCTGATCGGTCACGCGACCGATCAGGCACTCTCAGAGAGGCTTGCTGAGCAACGGCGGCCTCCGGCCGCCGTCCCAAACACCATACTATAACCAAGAGGGATTGGTGAACCCGTCGGGGCTTACTGACCAACGGCGGCCTCCGGTCGCCACCCCGAACACCATACTATAACCAAGAGAGATTGGTGAACCCGTCGGGGCTTGCTGACCAACGGCGGCCTCCGGCCGCCGCCCCGAACACCATACTATAACCAAGAGGGATTGGTGAACCCATCGGGGTTTGCTGACCAACGACAGCCTCCGACCGGCGCCCCGAACACCATACTATAACCAAGAGGGATTGGTGAACCCGTCGGGGCTTGCTGACCAACGGCGGCCTCCAGCCGCCTCCCCGAACACCATACTATAACCATGAGGGATTGGTGAACCCGTCGCGGCTTGCTAACCAACGGCGGCCTCCGGCCGACGCCCCGAACACCATACTATAACCAAGAGGGATTGGTGAACCCGTTGGGCTCGTCGCACCCTCCGCCCATCATTGCTAGTCACTGGCCCGCCGCCCTCGGAGAATGCCTGATCGGTCAAGTGATCGCACTTGCCTGATCGGTCACGTGACCGATCAGGAAGGGGTCGCGCATGGTCTATCCCGCAGGAGATCAATCCCGTATATATATATATATATATATATATATATATATATATATATATATATATATATATATATATCAAAAATGATAGACAATGTGCATTTTCAACGTGAAACTCAACGTGAATGACGTGACACTCCAATTGCAGCGATCCTCGACGGGTTCACCGTGCCCCCCTAGGTTATAGTTTTGTTCGGGGCGGCGGCCGGAGGCCGCCATCGGTGTCCAAGCGGCAATCGAATGTGTACACGAAAAGTGTCACATCATTCACGTTGAGTTTAACGCTATAATTTCACGTTCTCTCTCTCTCTCTCTCTCTCTCTCTCTCTCTCTCTATATATATATATATATATATATATATATATATATATATATCCTGTCGGACGCCTCCTGCACAATCATGATCGAAATCCGACGTGGGTGATATAACGTAGCCAAAACTTAATTATTTTAATCTCTCTCTCATCTACATGTAACATCTTTTCTCTCTTTCCTCTCTTATCTGCATGCAACTTTTCTCTCTTTCCTCTCTCATATGCATGTAACTTTTTTCTCATTTCTATCTCATATACATGTAACTTTTCTCTCATTCCTCTCTTATCTTCATGCAATAATTTTTCTCTCTTTCCTTTAAATTCTCTCTCTCCTTTAATTGCATGCAATTGTAGCAACTACAACATAGCTGCTACTATGTGGTAGATACTACAACGTATAACAGTTACTCGATAATAGTTGTTATAATTGCATAGGAGGTAATGTATGTGTTAGAGAGATTTTTGCATATAGATGAGAGAAGAAAGAGATGAGATTTGATATCTGAGTCAAAAGTTATGATTTTAGAAAGTTTGCTATACAGTTGTAGCAACTACTATCGCGTAACTACTACAACGTGTAGCAACTACTCAACAATAACTGCTATAACGTAGTAAACTTTCAAAAATCATATTAATTTTTAACTCAGATATCAGAATGTGATGATCTTTTTTTTAATTATAAATCTCTGAACGAGTTTCATTTCAATAAAATCGTCTCATTTTGATATCCGAGTCAAAAGTTATGTTTTTTGAAAGTTTACTAAATAGTTGTGGCAGCAATTGTACTTGTAGCAACTACTCGATAATAGTTGTTATATATTGTAGCAGCTACTATACAGTACTCAACAATAGCTACTATAGTTATGATTCAAAGATCTATAATTTAAAAAAAAAACACCTCATTCTGATATCCAAGCCAAAAGTTATGATTTTTGAAAGTTTACTACGTATCGAGTAGCTGCTACACGTTGTTGCAGCTACTGGTCGAGTAGCTACTTCACATTGTAGCAGGTACTCGATAGTAGCTGCTATAGCTATGTAGTACCTGCTACAATTACATATAATTAAAAGAGAGAGAATTTTATAGAAAAGAGAGAAAAGTGGTTGAATGTAGAGAAGAGAAGAAAAAAAAGAAAAGTTGCATATAAATGAGAAATGAAAGAGAGAAATGTTATTATATGCAGATGAGAGAAAGATTAAAAAAATTAAATTTTGACCGTGTTAGATCGCTCTCGTTGGATATCGCCCACAATTGCTCATATAATTTTTTTAAAAAATAATAATATTAGTTGCTTACGGATGGATGTGCAATGGATCAAGTTCAGACGAATTTTAAATCCTCCATTTTCATACCTATTGGGGAGATCAGATATTCATCCTTATCCTCATGCTCATTAAATAATTGGATATCCTCTATATAATAATTTTTCTTTTTCCATCCAACTATCATCATTCAACAAAATATATTAGAATTAATATCAAATTAAAAATATAATTAAAAATAAATTAACATCTATATAATCTACTTCTAGCATTGACCCAATTAAATAAATAGTGAATTTTGAAAAAAAAAATCTTTGATAATATATATATATATATATATATATATATATATATATATATATATATATATATATATATATATATATATATATATATATATATATATATATATATATATATATAATTTTGATATCCTGGCAATCTTAGACGGGCGATAGTAGGCGACAATTAATCTGACCAGCATACATTAGTGTTCTCTTTCTTGCATGCATAAACATTCTCTTTTGTATATGCAATGATAAATCTCTCTCATACATGCAAACCAGCTCTATAATATGAAACTAGCTTCACTATGAAGTGGGTTTTTATAAAGCTGGCTTAAAAAAAACAGTTCCATAATATGAAGCTGGTATAAAAAAACAGCTTCATACTATTAAACCAATTTCATAATGAAACCAGCTTTATAATACAAAGATGGTTCAAAAATATTATAAAGCTGGTTTTAAACCAGCTTTATAATAAAATAAGCTTTATAATGTAAAACTGATTTTAAAAAATCAGCTTCATAACGAACTTGGTTTTATTATAAGGTTGGTTTAAAGAAAATCAACTTCATAATATTATGAAGTTGGAGAGAGAAATAACATTACATGCAGAAAAGAGAATATATAATATAGGAAAAAGAACACTAACGTATGCTGGGGCCAGATCAGCTGTCGCCCACTATTACCCTTATAAGGTCGCCCAGGATATCAAAATTCTATATAAAGAGAAAGAGAGAGAGAGAATTGCTCTACTTCCGACGTAACATTGCGCGCCCATGTGTGACTGACTGCCTTCAATCAATTAGGAGGCATCATAATCGATTCGTCAATCAATTAGGAGGCATCCCAATTGATTGGGAGGTGTCTGTGCTGGCCCGAGCACCCAGCGGAGACAGCCTCCAACTGTCTAGTTTGACTCAAACTATAACCCAGGGGGAAAGATGAACCCTAATGGGAAAACGACAAAATTCTGACTGGAATACCGTCATAATTCACCATAATTGATCGCGGCGATCATGATCAAGACACCTCAATCTGTCACGCCCC
The DNA here is from genome assembly GCA_024364735.1 of Boesenbergia rotunda. NCBI lineage: Eukaryota > Viridiplantae > Streptophyta > Magnoliopsida > Zingiberales > Zingiberaceae > Boesenbergia > Boesenbergia rotunda. Next base: position 50,877 of record JAGFNQ010005090.1, read on the forward strand.
CAGAGGCACATGTTTGCTCGAAAATCGGACAGCATCTCCCCTGTACGGCGGATAATATGGGGCAATTATATAAAATATCTCACAAATATAGCTCAGCCACAAGCGACTGGCATCACAATAATAAGAAGTGAGCACATCCACGCAGTTTATATCGAAACAAAATAATAATGGGTGGCTCAGCCACCTTAAACATAAAAGAAAAATCACAACCAACGAGAACTCAAAAGTCTCTGTCATAATAATAACAAAACCAATCCGATAACTGATAAACAAACGAAATACGGAAAACTAACACAATACCGAAATAGAAACCGCTAAACCAACCCGACAAGGTGGGACTGAGGGACTGGCAACTGAATCATCTTCTGGCTCCAAGCAAAACATCTACCTGCTACCTGAAACAAAAATAGGTGGTAGCGGTGGTGAGCCCAGGCAGACTCTGCGGGTATATGAGTAGACAATAAGCATGGCATAACAACAAGGTATAATATGTAGAGAATCCAACAGGGTACAGTCCATAAAGAATATAGGAACCTAAACATGCATAACATATATCGAAACAACATGTTATAAAACTGAATAACAACTAAACAGGCGTAAAATAACGCAACAACAATAAAACCAAGATATAGATGCATGTCAATCATGTGCAACAACCATAGCTCATATAAGTGCATCAAACACAAACAAATGCATAAAAGAAATACGTATGCATATGATGCAATGACATGTGTCACCCCTGACTCCAGTCAAGCCGCCAACACATCTCATCTGTGTGACCGAGTGGGTAGGGCTTTGACAACTGTACGCACTCCAACAACAAATACCACAGAAGGTGTGGTTGAGTGAATAGGATGCTGGGGAGCCTACACTCCAAACCCCTGTACATAGGGGGAGCTACTACAACTACAATATCTCTTGAAAAACAACGGTGAGGGTGAGCCACCAACAGCTCTAATATCCCTCTAAAAATAACGGTGAGGGTGTCACTGTTTGGCATAACAGGACAGATGTATTAGTGATATGAGAAAAATGTCCTAAGGCAATCGCCTTATGATTGTAATCATTTATTTTAATAAATGAATATTCACTATTTGAGTATACATGTTTATCTATTTGATTGAGATTTTAAACTCATTTACTGAATGTCCGCAATACAATTCACAACATGAGAGAATTTGTGATGAATTCACAACTAGTGACTATCTCTACATGTGCAATTGTGAAGTATTGAAATTGTCCCTAGTCGATGAATTGATAAATACAGGCACTATCAATTCTGTTGAGACTAGCATGAGTTATTCTCTAATCAGCTGATTCTCACTGGCTGGTGACATTGGGATGTCCGGAGATAAACATGAATGCTAGTTAAGGGAACTAGTTCATTGGAGTGGCTGGCTGTAAAACTTCATATGGTAATCTACATATAGATATGTCAATGAAGTTCTTACTGCAGCTTAAGTGCGATGTTCCTTTGACTTGCGGTGTTCAAGTCATCTTGGTCATGGAGACTTATACTTTGACATCTTAAGCAAGCATCTCCAAGGAGGTGTGGACCCAGGATGATTGGGTATAAGCCGAAGTGCCCGAAGATGTTTCAACAGCCTACAATGGATTCACCACTCCTTGCGAGGAGATGTATACCCAAGGCCTATCGTCGGATTGTTACTCGAAGCCTCTGGCCAGAGCATGACATGTTCAGAGTATGAATCTCTTAAATACATGAGAGCAATTAGAATCCGTAGGATGAGAAAACGTTACTTGGGCTAGGTGTGACGTAGTCAACCTAGTGGGAACTGACACACATAGACCGTGTCCTGAACCAAGTGGGTATAAGATGGTGAAGGGAATGATGCACGATTCATTATAGCTGCTGAAGGGTTTCAGAATAGTTTCTGAGGTCAACCGTTGATCTTTCGATTAATTGGGGATCATGATGTACTACTAGGTGTCACTCATGATCGTTCTATAATTGGTTAATTATAGACGGCCAACATAAATCGAAAGCCTATTTAGTTACACGCACTACGAGTAATCCGAGGGATTTAAAATGAGTTGAAAATTAGATTTTCCAATCAAGAGAGATTCGGTTTGGTTGAGCCAAACGATAAGTCGGATCTGAATTTTTCAGAAACGCATCGGAAGCGTAAAATGGCTAAGTCTTTTGAAGACTTAATAGATGAATTAAATAAGTTTAATTCATTGGGGCGTGGCTTGGTTGGGTCGGCCAAAGAGGGTCTCCATCCTCTTTGCTTGATCGGCCACAACAAAGGGAGAAAACTAAGTTTTTGGCTCAATTTATAAAATAAACCAAGTGTGGTTTATTTTATAAAATTATGGATGATATAAATTTTTATATAATAAACCAAGGTTTGGTTTATTTTTCATGGAAATTAAAATGGACCATGGATTGATTTATTTTATTTTATAAAATCAATCATGGATTGATTTACCATGATAAGAAAATTTATTCCATAAGAAAAAGAGACTTGGTTGATTTTTATCATGAATTTAAAAAAATGATAAAACTTAGCATGATGGAATAAGTCATAGAAAATTTATTCCATAAGAAAAAAGAGATTTGGCGGTTAAGAGGCCACTATATAAAGGACCCAAGGCAATGCTTGAAAAATAATCGAAGTATTCTTACCTGGGCTCTCTCCCTCTCCTCCCTTCTTCCTCTTGGCCGGCCACAAGGTTCTTCTCCCTTCTTCTTGACGTGAGCACAAGGAGAAGCACCGAGGCGACGAAGTTCTTCCGTTGGGACGATATTCCTCTCTAGCCATCATCACCTTGGGATTGGGCGCAAGTCATCTTCCTCCTTCTCGCCGGAATTATGATTCCGGTCAACCTTGGTAGTGAGTTTTTTCGATGTGATTATTTCTCTCTTGGTTTTTCTTGTCGCGTTCTCGGAGAATCTAGTAGTTCTCGAGAACATGAAACTCGTGGCTTTGCGAAGTCATCCCGAAGATACTCGGCGTGGACGCGAATAGAGGCGGAGCTTCCAAGGGACGCTTACGGTTGGATCTCGTCCCTTCCTTCGAGTTTACGTTTCTGCAAAAATTTAAATATATGATCATGTCTACACAAGAAAAAGTTGCATGCTTAGATGTGTGGTTAAATAATTTGAGAAATTATTTATGCTAAACCTTCCGCTGTACGTAATTAATTTTAAAATTACGAACCCGCATCCATGTCAACATGCACCCGGACCCAACAAGATGCTCGTACTCTAATAACTACCACGAGAACAAGTGGTTGAGTGAATCGAGCAACAATATGACTAACAACGGTTTAACCAAATGTAAGTCCAACAGTCGTTAGTATGCAACGTGCAAGTATGGTGCATGCTATACGATGCATGAACAACCGGAGAAACAATGATGCAATAAAATCCAACGAGTATACAATGCATTAATACAACCAACCAAAAATCGCAAACCAACGATTATGCACCTACACTACTAGGTAGGGTATTTCTAATGCCAAATAAACCTAATTGTGTTTAATGGATTTCTAAGTGCTCGCATACAAACGGCACTTTACAGAATAGAAAACCAATAGAGGACTGTACGGATATAAATTTGGAATACTCGAAGATCAACGAAGAAAAAGTATCAACGGCGATGTTAAAATAACAAATGACAAAGAACAAGGTCAAGCAACCTACTAGACATAAGATAGTCATGCTTTAAGGTAAACGAAATTACTCGAGTACAAAGGAGAAATACCCGCCTTTTATTTGTAGAACGTGTCAGAAAAGAACCTTTCACAATCAACTGAACGAGTCCAAATCAAGGTCCTGTATTACGAATATAATTTAGCGATGTATATAATTTATTAAATTAGCTAAACTAACTACTAACCATATAAGAGTAATCCTACTAATTACCTTTATCGTTTAATATCAAATAAATGATTTAACTCCCAATTAATTTGCATCATCATGATTAGGGCCAAATACTATGACTGCCCCCAAGAGCAACTATAACAACCCAACCAATAATAATAGGGAAATATCACAGAACACTCTACAAATCCTAATATCACTTGTTTCAAAACAGATTTGCTACAAGGAATTGAAAACACCAATTACTTTCCAATTCCCATATAAGAATCCTATAGTATAAAACGGGCAAGATGAACTCGACAAAAAGAATTCCCTGTTGGAACCCGGATGGCTAGAGAGGGGGGGTGAATATAGTCAATCACTTGGACTTAACGACTTATAGAATTTCTGCACTCAAATTTATCAGTAGCACAGCGGAAGAAACAATGAAAACAAATAAGTGCAGAAAACAAAAATAGAAAACGAAAGCAAACAACCACAACTAGCAGGATCGCTAACAAGGAGGGTTTACAAGGTTCGGGGATAACTTTCCCCTACTCCTTGGTGTGCCCTTAAGGTGGGCGATCCCTTGATCGTCGGCAGATCAAGCCTCTGTTAACACCGGATAGAAAGCAACCTCCTTCTCGGTGGAGAAACCTCTCCACAGTGTTTCAATCACAGATATAGGTTTAAGCACAATGAAACACAAGAAAGATCTTACTTAGCACTTAGCAAAGACAGGAACACAGCAGGCTTCTCCAAGCTCCACCCAGCGATGATCTCAAGCAAGAATCCCTTTCTCCGTGTTTTCTCGCTGTTGGACTTCAAGCCTCTTGTTCCTTCCTCTCTGTGCTCAAGCAAGGAGCGGTTGCTTCTCAGATCTCAATGGCTTGCTCAGGAATGATGGAACAGCAAGATCACAAGCACGCAGCAAGCCACAAGAACTTCACAGCAAAACTGATTCGCAGAGTTGTTGAAGACTTCTCACAACCAGCGCTTAAGTCTTCTCCACACAGCTACAGGTCACAATCCCACAGCAGCCTCCAGCTGCTCTTCTGCAACCACCAGCCACCATTGAGCCCTTCTAGACCTCCTGAGCTTCCCTCAGATCAGCCCCATACAGCAGCTCCAGCTAGCGCCAGTGCCCGTTGCAACCTGGGATGGAAAACAGACAAACCTGCTCCAAAGAAAGACCACCATTGACTCTCCTTGAGTGTTTGAATCCTTCCCTGTCACCTGCAGCTTAATCAGTGGGTTAGAGCAGCATATCAAGCAAGAAATCAAAGATCAGAGATCAACCGCAGTGTATCAGATATGCTCAGACGCGATCAGAGCGTCTGACAATGTAATTTGAATTAAAGTGATCGGTCACCGGACCGATCTAGGGCTCGTGGGTCAGGCACCTGACCGATCCACCGCTTCGCTGGGACTCCCAGCTCTCGTGGCAACACAAGCTTGATCGGTCACCGGACCGATCAGAGTAAAGCCTGATCGGTCACCAGACCGATCAGAGTGATGCCTGATCGGTCACCCAGACCGATCAGGTTCGATGAACAGTACTCCCGGAAATCAGATCCTAAGTCTCTGATCGGTCACCGAACCGTTCAGGAGTTGATCCGCGGGGAAACTCAACTCACTGATCACTCCCTGATCGGTCACCAAACCGATCAGGAGTAAGGCAGTGAGGAAGCTGCCAGCTCCCTGATCGGTCACCGGACCGATCAGGAGCCAAGCAACAGGGCAACAGCCTGCTGCCTGATCAGTCACCAGACTGATCAGGAGCCACACAGTAGGTTCCCAACCTCACTGTGCACTCCCTGATCGGTCACTAGACTGATCAGTCATCACTGGATCGGTCACCAGACCGATCCACGAAGGAGCAGCGTGCCAATATCCCTGATCGGTCACCAGACCGATCCAGGGACTCAAACCTAGCCCTTCAAGCTAGGGTTTCATCCACCTTAGCCCTCCAAGCTAAGGATTTTTCACCTAACCCTCCAAGTTGGGAATTTTCACCTAACCCTCCAAGTTAGGACTTTTCACCTAGCCCTCCAAGCTAGGACTTTTCACCCAACTCTTCCGAATTAGGACTTTTCCAAACCTAGCCCTCCAAGCTAGGACATGACCCTCCAAGCCAGGACTTTTTCACCTAACTCTCCAAGTTGGGACTTTTCACCTAACCCTCCAAGTTAGGACTTTTCACCTAGCCCTCCAAGCTAGGACTTTTCACCCAATCCTTCCGAATTAGGACTTTTCAACACCTAGCCCTTCAAGCTAGGACTTTCCATACCTAACCCTCCAGGTTAGGATTTTCCAACACCTAGCCCTCCAAGCTAGAATTTTCCATAACATGCCTAATCCCCAATTAGGTCTTAATCATAATCAAAATCATAATCAACCTAAACTAAAATCGGTGTCAACACCAAAACAACAATCAGGGCCAGATTGCATTAACATTCCCCAACCTTGATGTTCACAGCCAAGAAGTACCAAATCACAAACTAAATACAAATTAAAACCACTAATCAAAAACTCCCTCACACTACAACAAAATCCCCACAGCTATGCCCATTAGCCAAGGGGAAAAACAATCTGCACATAACCTCCAATTCGTAACCCATCCATAACAGGTATCAAAATTATCCAGCTTGAACAGAAACAAAACTATAGCATCCCTGAAACATGTTCTTACACCACATATACTAAATCAATCTAAAGCAGCCAATTCTTACCTTGCGCGACTAGGGTTTGCGGCAACAGAGGGATCGCTCGCAGCAACGAGGAATCACGTCGACTTGCTGGGCGCGGACGGGTAGGAAGGAGAAGAAGAACGAGAGGGAGAAAGGAGGCCTCAGCAATAGGGGTAGCGATCGACATTGTTGATCGGCACAGGAAGAGAAGGGATGGCGCCGCTGGCTCTGTCTCGCGGCCGGAGAAGAGGGAAGTTGACCCGTGTGTGTGCGGTGGTGCTCTGCTGGTGAGCGCCGGAGAAGAAGAAGAGGAATAGGGAGGAGAAGGGTAGGCGCGGCGGCGGTGACTGTCGCAAGGGAGAGGAACCGCACAGCGGCGTCACTTGCTCGTGAACGGCGACGGCGTCGGGCGGTTTCGGCTAGGGCTCGGCGTCGAGGCAGAGAAGGAACGGCGCAAAGGAGAGGGGTTTGGGAGAAGAAACTGAAAGGGGAGAGGGCTTTAGGTTTTTTTATATATTTGTTTTTGGTATTTTTGCAAAAAGACCCTCCAAGTTTGGGAAATTACAACTAAGCCCTTTAAAATTTCGATTTTCAACACAATCGATTGAGAGGGAGATGGATCTCCTCCTCAATCGATTGAGGTTGTCTCTGTTGTAGTCGTGCACGGGCGTGCGGCGTAGCGTCCATAGCATAGCAAAACTATATATATATATATATATATATATATATATATATATATATATATATATATATATATATATATAGGGTATTCAGGTTAGATATTGGTAGTTCCTCCATACCCTCCTCCATTTATGTCGGATATCAGATTCTATATATATATATATATATATATATATATAGGGTATTCAGGTTAGATATTGGTAGTTCCTCCATACCCTCTTCCATTTAAGTCGGATATCAGATTTAGAGAAAATTTTCATCCCTACTCTTACATATAGATACGGGGTTGATCCCTTGTGTGGCCCCTATGTGATGTCATGCACGACTTAAGGGGGCGCTAACATAGTAATAGGGGGTGAGATCAAAATTATATATATATAGAATTTTGATATCTTATTTTTTCTGTGTACATGTGGTATAATTTTTTTTATAGCTTAGAGTTTAAGACTTAGGGGTAGGAATAATATTTAAGCTTAAGAAAATAGAGAAAAAAAATTAAATTTGATGTACACGCGATGATATATATATCTATCCCACACATCCAATGAAGCTTTCATGTGTAATTTATATATACACATCAGCATCCCTAGTTTCAACTTTCTGTGGTCACAAAAACTAGTTTGGTCATGAAAGATGCGTGGCATGTTTCCGGGATAAAGAAACAAAAATAAGGGTTCCTGTCCAGCCTCTAAATTCAGGATATGGAGAGAACAATATAATATACCTAGAGCTTAATTAGCCTATTCTTTTACCATTTATTCTTATTCATCTTCTTCCATAAGCAATTGTCATCTCATTGATTGGATATTTGTGATGATGTTAACGTCTTCTTACTGTAAAGTTTTTTTCCCCGAAAAAGTTAAATCAATTTGATCGAACAAATTTACAATAAGAGATTTTTTTTTACCTTAGCTTCCTCTCTCGTTTCTTTTCTCCATACCATTCTCTTCTCAAAATTTTGATTTTCTAAAATCATTTTGATTATTTTTTTATTTTTTATATGTAAAAATCAAAAGGTCATCCTAATTTTAATTTTAGAGATATGTCTCTTTAAAAAAAGTCAAAAGGACACTTATCAATAATTTTATATCAAAAATATCGTTATAGTAATTATTTCAATAATATTGTATTAGCTACCGAAGCAATTACTACACCATATAAAAATTATCGAGTAGTTATTAAGCGTAAGAGTTACTAAATAAGTACAGTTACAACGTGTTTAAAATAAATTTACTATTCAATTTGATTAAATCTGAAATAGATAGTTTTTCATGTTATAACAGTTATGCATAACTATTACACATTATCATTAAAATTTAAGTTTTAAACTTTTAAATTCTCAATTTTAAATTTTAACACTGTTATCCTTATTACTCTTAATCAAAATTATTTAAATTTCATAAAAATTAATTTAAATTAATAAAAATATTTTAAAATAATTTTAGAAATTACTAAATAACTGTATAGCACTACAATAATATTGTATCATATATATGGTACCTAATATATCCACAGCCCCACACAGAATAGATTAATAATTAATACGTAAATAAAATTTAAAAGTTACTACCGTGAGCATTTCCCGATTAATACGTGGATATACGTGAGACGCTAGGCTTCTAGACCGCCTACCATGAACACTTCCCGATTTATCCTAGCGGCCGGTAGAAAACTTTTGTGAGGCAGAGCTGGTCGCCCGAGGTTGGAAAATTTTCGTTAATCATTTTTCATAATATTGAAGCTAATAGTTCTCATGATTATCTTCTCCGTGTTAATCCTCTAATAAATCAGAAAGGCATTAAGGTGAATAAATCATTTTTTTACGATCATATACCGACTTCTACATATTTTAACATAGTAACTTCTATTTCGGACCTCCAAACGAGTATCCGATCATCTTTTGATTTGCTCCGGCCCTCCACGAGTGCATCCCGTCACCCTTTAATCTATTTCGGGTCTTTCCACAAATATCTGTATTTAGTTACTCTTGACTTGTTCTGGACTTTCCGTAACATCGTCCAAGGACCCTTACATAGCATCTGGTATGAACCATGACTCTGATACCATTTATTAAAATTTAAGGATTTACATATATCTATAATGATAATCTACTTACGGTCTCTTAATTTTTTTTCAAAAAATCTCATGTTAATAAAAATATCTTATAATCTTTTAAATTCATGATTTATTCATATCCTAGTAATATAGTATTTTAATTGTATTCCAACGGCGATCCCATTCAATGAATTTCTTATGGACCATATGCATTGTTTTTTAAATATTTCATTTATGTCGATTAATTGTTCGATTTAATTTTATAAAATTTTTATTAATTATTAGAATAAATCAAGAAATACTCTTCGGCCACTCGCCTCTACCGATCAAAGGATTTAAATCTCGAAATTAAAGGAGTGGACTGGCCTAAAAGACTCCATTGATCACTTCTCATACACGATCGATTCCCATTCTCGTCGTCTTGCTCTGCATACAGCAACTGCGAACTGTGGGGGACCGAAACAAGTGCAATTTTTGATCGATCCCATGCCCCCATCTACTACGACAGCTCCGCCATTATTAGGCGCTGCCACTCAACAATCGTCGATAAGCAATAGTACAGAGAAGGGGGCATCGCGGGGGGCCGAGCTCATTGTCTTCCCTTGACCGCGATGAGCTAACAATCAGTGGTACAACGCGGAGTGGGGCAAGGCGGAGCATGGGGCAGGAGTGACACCGCATCCCTACCCTATCGGCAGCGAGCAAGAAATGGCGCCGAATGCTTGCCCTAACTTCTCCATTCGGCGATTTGTTTGAGTCACGTCAGCGCGTGTTATCCAAGATGGGATTTTTATTAGATTAGCGCGAGTCCGATCGCCGAGAACGGGATGCGTTGGATCTGAACAGCGGCATGCTTTTGTGGATCATATCTTGATGCTTCAGTTTGTCTGCCAATATCTTCTTGATCAGGAGAGTTGTCATTTTCATACGGAGATGATAAAGTATGATTACCAGAAGGTTCATTGCCTGTTCGTTTTCTTTGGAAGGCGATCGAGTTTCCATTTTGGACGGATATCGGATAACGAAGGATTTAGAAATTACAGAGAGGATGAACAGCGGCTAGGGCTCAGTAAAACTGGGAATTTTTGTTCTGTTTGAAGATTCGGAATCGTAGGATTGGGAGGCTTTCGAGGAGCGGAGTCGACGTCCACTCGTGTGTCTGCGCTCTCCCTCCGCCACTTCCCTTTAAGAACCGTCCACCTCGCCTTCTGCCATCATCATCATCATCATCATCATCATCATCATCCCGTTCGCGGAAGGAGGGAATCGGAGGGAGGAATTTTTGACCGAAATCGAAGGTTTTTCCTATTCAAAGTGCGATCTTTAATCATTCGCCGGGGTCTTCTTCCAAAGTATGGATTCGTTTCCTCCTTGTCCCTGCCGCCGTTGTCTTTGACGTCTTTATCATTCTTTTTCTTTATCGTTCGAATCCACACAACTGCTAGAAGAAAGAAGGCTGTCTTCTTCGCTCTGTCGGAGTTCAATCTCGCCATTTATCGTGCTTTTGCTTTCCTGTCTCTAATCATTCGAAATGTCTGCGTTCTGCTGTGCGGTTATCTTGGTGTCCATGTAGCTTCTTTCCAAGGTTTTCCATAAATTTAGGCGAGCATTTCATCGACTGTCTGTCGGTAGCTTTCCCTTTGTCGATTCCTCCCAGTGCTTTTCTCGTGCCTCTTCACCTTCATCTCTTTTCCTGCAATAACATTTTGCTCTTGCATATTTGATTTTTCTGGATCTCGGATAGTGGTTTGCTGCAGAATGCCAAGGTATAATTCAGGTAGCAACGCCTTTTTTGATGGATATTGCACTGGGCGAAAGCTAGTCACCTCATCAAGTTCTTTCTCGAAGAATCACTGTTTTAAGAGGAGAGTGTTGATCTCCAAGAAGAAAGGGTGGACGACGCCAGTTCCCTTGTGGAGAGACCATGCTAGATCACCACAATGCGTTACCGGCTCTCATGAATCACCAAAGCACCTGTTTTCCACAAATGGTGGCAAACAAACGCGAGTTCCTCTATCAGCTAGGAAGCTGGCTAATGCTCTTTGGACACTGAGCAACGCTCCACAAGGAAAATTCAAAGATTTACAGGGCATGAGATCGATGCCAAGGACCAGGAGAGTGAAAAATTCAGGGTGTGTGGCAGATGTTTCTTTTCGTCATCATATATGCAATCAGGAAAATTGTTCATCATCAGAAGTAAGTTCTCTATTTTTCATCTTTTGCATTTGCTTCTATTTAGTTGAAGTTATCTATCTTTGAGCATATTTTTCAATTTGTTTGTTATCTTGTAGATACTGAACCAGTCGAGATCGAGTAATCAAAGGCAAATGCTACAACCAATGCTTCAAAAATATGGAAGCAAGAAGAACAGTAGTGTACCTCCTGATAAACCCAATTTAATGGAGGTAAGAAAACTCTTCTGGATGCCTTTTTCTTACCATGAAAAATGGTTATGACCATCTTTTTTATCTGTGCTCAAAGAAGTTTAAGCGAACTGTGTGATATTCAATTTTAACTGATTTTGAGAATTTACAAGAAGATTGTGAAATTTGAGATCTATAAAATTATGAATGTATTCTGAGCAGTATGATTCCGTTATGGATTTTCTTTCAAATCTCTCTTCCACTTAATTTAGGTTATTCAAAAGAGTCGAAAATCATGGAGGATGCTAATTCTTGATTAGCCGAGTCATTGTGTAGGGGAATGTTGTGTTATAATGAAAGTGAGCATTTCACACCATGCTACCTGCAATAATTATCTATAATTCACCCATCGTAACCAGAAGCTTGACAAAGGGCAGAATGCATAAGGAACATAGTAGCTCAGTAGATCTAAATCAACCATAAAGCTCAGTAGATCTAAATCAACCATAAACCGACAACATTAAATACAATCAGGCACTTTTGATCTTGCTGTTGCCAGGACTTTTAGGAGCAACATCAGATTTCATGATACTGAAATTAGACAAAGTTGTTCGTCTCTTCTCTCTCTCTAAGTTCTTATATCAAGTAACCTTTTTGCCTGAGAAGTTCGCCTCCAAAGTTAAGTTTGTAAGTAATGTTAACAAATTTCCCTCTTCCTTTTATGTTAGTAAGTGACAATCTCTCATGTTTTGCAGACTGAAACATCTCTCCAGGGTCTCACTTCAATAGGCTCACCTGTACGAGGCGAGAAACATTCGTATGAATTGCGTAGTAATTTGGTTGCTACAAAAAAACTCATGAAAATATTCATCCAGCTATGTGGATTGCATAAGCAGCCAGATTCTGCAATCTCTCTTGCTAGAATCATTTACTGCCAATTAAGCCAGGCACTTGTCTCAGTTGATCAGCTTGTCCATGAGAAAGAATCTGAGGAAAATAAATTTCTTCATCTTTTGAACCAGATCGTGGAAGAAAAAGGAACATGGAAGAAAAAGAAGCTAGAAGGAATAAGACTTTCTCTTCAGCCTATAATTGAGGGCCTTGAGACTGAAAGAAAATTAAGAAGAAGAGCTGAGTGCAAGAATGAAAAGCTCAGAGTTGAACTAGAAAAAGTTAATTCTTCACTGGTAGAAGCATGTGATAAGCTGGAAAGTGAGAGGAAAACAAGGGAAATGATCGAACAATTCTGTGGTCTGATGATTAAAGAAATCGGTGATGACAAGGCTGAAGTAGAAGAGCTGAAGCGGAATCTGTAAAGGCACAAGAAGAGCTGGACAAGGAGAGACAAATGCTTCAGCTCGCAGATGAATTGCGCGAAGAAAGAGTTCAGATGAAGCTATCTGAAGCCAAATATCAATATGAAGAGAAGAATGCAGCTGTTGACCAATTGAGGTGCCAGCTTGAGGCATTTCTAGTAACTAAAAGAACAAAGGAAACAGAAAATGAGCCATGGAATTTTATTTGTGACATGGAAAATGATCGCCCAAGACAAATGGTGCCCCGAAGCAGAAGCACTAGCCTAGGTAAGCTAATTATGGACAATAAAGATCTAGATGAAGAAAATGATGAAACTGACTCAGAAGATAGTGATTTGCACTTGATTGAACTGAATTTGGATGACAACAACAATGGCTACGGTTGGAATCATGCTTCTGCAGCCATTGATGATGATAAACTAGATTTGTCAAAGGAAAAACATTGTAGGAGCACGAAATGTGAAAAACTGCCTGGTATCTACCTCTCTTCAGAGCAAGTCACAACTGAGGGAGTCCAAGAAAACTCTACAAAAAGTGATCAGCACTTGGATAATAATCTTGATGAAGGAAGACAAATTGACAGTATTGGTATGGTGGACCAATATGGGGAGAGATGCACACCAGAACAGGTTCCAAAGGAACAACAGACTGAGGATTCAAGAATTGTCCTTCCACTTACTCTACCGAATTCAACAAAACAATCAAGTAGACAACAAGATTTGCAGAGTTCACTGGAGCATGTTGGTTTAGCATCAAAGGTTTCTGAAATGTTGAAAGCATTTAGGGAGAGTGAATCTAAAGCAAATTTGGGAAGGATGAAAAAGGTTCATTCTGAGTTGCAGTTAACTATTCAGTAATTTGTTTGTTATCATTCCATAGTTATGCATTGAAGTGTTATTTATTATGTGACTGGAAGGATCTGCTTTGATTCTTTATCTTCAAGAACAACTTTCGTGTCACAGAGTGAAATAACTTGCATCTGAATGTGGATGTAAGGGTAAGGCATATAAGGATAAAATTTCTTTGTACAACTTATCAATCAAACTATCATTGATTTGTGAATTATTTCTTCTTCTGCATAGATCTTTGTTATGAGCAACTTTCAATAAGTTTTTTCAGCTTCCTGTTTTTCTTTTCAGTAAATTAACTTATAACAGGATGAATATACATGAACTCCGATAATCTGAATATATATATATATTCAGATTATCGGAGTTCATGTATTCGTGAGCACACTTTCTGACTCCTTTAGGCAGTTATAGTTTATGAATCCTGATAGCCAAGTGAGCGCGGCTCACTTGGCTATCAGGATTCATAAACTCTAGTATTTAGATTGGAGGTCTAGAGTTCGAATCCTGAGGAAGGTAAAAATCCACTGGCCAGGGGTGGGAAGTCCTCGTGAGTAACGGCACGGCCGACGGTCGACGACCAAAGGGCCCAGGTTGTTGGGCCGCCAAAAAATGGAATTTGACCGCCCAAGGGGCCGAGGGGTCGGGTCGACGGGGCGGGTCGTTACAATAAAAAGACGTCTTTTTATGTAGCGACACGACCCCTCTAGCCCCATCAGGCGGCTCTCTAGGTCGTGCCCTACGGTCTTCCCACTTCCGCAGTGGGTTTTTGCCTTCCCCAGATTCGAACCCTAGACCTCCGGGACAAGTACTAAAGTTCCTTGAATTTAGCCTGGAGGTCTAGAGTTCGAATCCTAAGGAAGGCAAAAATCCACTGGCCAGGGGTGGGAAGTCCTCGTGAGTAACGGCACGATCGACGACCAAAGGGGTCAGGTTGTTGGGCCGCCAAAACATAGAATTTGGTCGTCCAAGGGGTTGGGTCGACGGGTCGGGTCGTTACAAGTGTACTCGCTTTTTTCATGTGCTAGTCACAGCATCTGGGTTAATAGTCTCCGTGATTTACCTCCTCCGTATTGATCTTGGGACGAGTTGGTGGGGGCACTAGAGCGAGCGAATCACCTTTTGTCACCTAGTAAATGGTCATGTGGTCCTCACAGGATGTACTGATGGTTAGAATATGAGTGTTGCCACCTTAAGGTCGGGGTGTCAAAATTTGACAAAATCAGTGTGCTCGTCCTCTCCACGCGCTAGCCACAGTATCCGGACTAGTAGTTTTCGTGATTTACCTCCTCCGTGTTAGCCCTGAGATAGATTGGATGAGACGTTGAGATTAACGAACTACCTTTTACCACCTAATAAAGTATCACATGAGTGATTCGATTACACCCTGTTTGGAAACCTTTTAAGTAAGGAATTGGTTGGAATTGAATTCCATCCAGAATTGAATTCCAATTCTCATGTTTGGAATGAATTGTAAAAACAGAATTCAATTCAATTCAATTGTTATACTTTTATTTTATCCTGTGAGAATTGAGCCGAAGCAACTTTAATTTGTTTTGTGAGGGGGCGATTTGGTAATTTAATTTGTTCAAGTGAATTCCTTTCACAAATCAGAAGTGTTTAGGTGTGATTTGTTTTGAGGGGTTTGAAAGGAATTGGAATTCAATTTCTTATCAATTCCTTCCTGAAAATTGCTATCAAAGGATGGAATTGAATTCCAATTCCCCAAGGAATTCCAATTTCTTCCTTTCTAAATAGGGTGTTAGTGATTATTTTGTGAAATATATGTAGAGGTAACCTATTGAAAAATCTTATTTGGTGGTCTTTTCTAGAATCAGTGTTTATTATCTATCTCGAGAAGTTTACGAAGTCAATTTGTGCAACACTCAATCTCTTAATTTAAAATGCATGCAGTTTGACAAAGGACAATAGATATGGAAAGTTTAACAATTAAATAATTGAGTTTATTATTTTACTAACTAATGGAACAAATAATTGCCAATTTTTTCACTTGAACTTGAGAAATTAATTGCCAAATTGAAAAAATAAATTATTTAAAATTTAAAAAAATAAATTAACTTTAAAATAATCATAAAAAGTAATGTATAGAAGAAATAATTTTGAAAAATATTATACATATGAGTTATACAATTTTGAAAAATTTAGAATCTACTAGAAACTATTAAAATTAAAAAATAATAATAAGAAGAAACTCAGAATTGGATCTTAATTAATTTTTAACTTATTTAGAATTTTAATAATTTATTACTCAAATTAATAACTAGTTGGGAACTAAAAATCATTAACCATACTAGCGTAAATAAACATTACCAAATATCTACGTTTGGAAGTGTATGTTGATTTTGCAAGAATACCTCTCTCTAAGAACATAGAGTTTCTTTAGAATACCAGGATTGAGTTGAAAAGATTAAAAATGTATCTAGTAATTGTTTGTAATTGTTGTCCGTCCTCGGTATTTGACATAGTCGGTTTGCGACTTGTCGGTACTTCCGGGAGGTTGCTGCCGGTAGGCAAACTGATTTGTACGTCGAGGCTAGTGTTCGACACTATCTCCGTAAAACGATATTGCTCCGCTACAGGTGCTCACGGATAGCAGCAATTCGTTCACAAGATACAACGACGTCGTCTCGAAATAGTAGCACTCCAAATTTCGAGACCGGCGAACTTGATCGCAAGTTTTTCGAACTCTTTATACAGAGGATGCTTGAATGCTATGCTTAGAAATGCAATTCTGAATGAGATGAATTTCCAAATGAGAAGGGATCTTTATATAGTTGGTGAAGAGGTAAGTAACCCTTAGTGAGGAGTGATCTGGATCGTCCAGATCAAAAAGACATAACCCTTTGGAAAGGGTTTAATCTCATCCATCAGATCTGAAGAGTTATAACTCTTCAGATCTCTTTTGATCTGAAGAGTTTTAACTCTTCAGATTATGGAATGATCTCGTCCATTGGATTCGAAGAGACTTATCTCTTCATCCATCTTGATCTCAGCCGTCAGATCACTTCATTTAATCCAACAATTCAGATCAAACCCCCCTCATCAATGGTCAGTTTATAACCCCATCAACGCTCCAGATCGCATCCACTGCGATTTATTACCATCTTCAATCCGACGATTGTCATCCGTTTATCCAATCATCAGTACAGTCACCGATTTCTACACGCAGACGCTGCCACGTCATGTGCCACAAAGGCACTGCCACGTCATTGTCACCTGGAGCATAAAGAAAGCTCCTCGAAGTGCAAAGTGCGCCTACAAAGCGCCCATTGCGCGCGTGGCGGGCGGCGGGCTCGCAGGTGCGAGCACCTGCTCGCCCATGGCTAGAGAGCTCCTGTGCTTGTTGTGTTAACTATATTAACACAGCAACACATATAAGGAAGCTTTGGCTTGCGCCGGTAAGCAATGTGGGACTAAAAACCCCATCCTTCCTTAATATGTATTTTGGATACAACCTTTCGCCATTAATTTCTCATTCACCCATAATCGGTTTTGAGCAAATTAATAGTCTAAATTAATCTACGTGAAACGTAGACTTCGATTTTGAAGTCATATCAGACTTTCAACGATCGATGGCACCTTGATTTTGTATCGCAAAATCATATCCAACAGTAATAACATAAATCAGTCTAATATTAGAATATTTGAAGAAAAAACATCAAATGTCAGGAGCAAACAAAGGAAAAGTTGACCACAAAAAACAACCTGATCATGTCCCAGTTTCAAAAGGTTAGTCCCAAATTTGATCGCAATACTCCCAATTATGTTACTAAATACTCCAATTACCCAGTCACCCATGGATCAACAATGGTAAAGATCTATTGTGTGGTACAAATGCTAGATGATAAGCCTTTTTGCAGTTGACCAGGAGACATCATTCTTAAGGTCAGATCCTTAAGTCCAAGATTAATTCCAAAGAACTTCTATGGGAAAACATAATGAGAAATGTCGCAGCTAGAAAAGGTCATATCTAAAAAGGTCATTCATATTGTGCTGAGCTTTTTTTTTTTTTTGCTTCTTCATATTGACTAGACCTGGTGTAATTCAGGTCCTCATGGTATATCCTTTTGTCCCAAGGATTCCCCAAATGCTGTTACAAGTGTTTTCAGTGACAGCGTATCTGACCATAGACACTTTGTGCTCTTGGAGTCGGGCCCTGTAGATCACTTCGCACTATCATATGCATGGGAAGTGAATCTGCTACAATATTACCATTTCATAAAAAATATCTTATGATAGAATTAATTTGGTGGTGGAATAATGCTATTGCCTTTTTATCTGACAATGATCATAAATGAGTCCTATTTTATAAAGTTAACATAAATTTAGAAGGAAAATTAATTGTACGAAGGGGAATTAGGAAAATATTTATTGTATCAATCAAACCAATTCGAGTAGGAGGGTCAGATGAGTGAACCTATGTAGAGCGTAGACTAGTCTTTAAGATGAAAAAAAGATGACGTTGATGTAGAGTGACTTTGGAAACACACTACAAAAATATTCATGAATAGTGACGGACTATTTTTATTGTCCGTCACTATTAGCGATGGATAGATAATATCCATCGCTAAGATTGCGCCTTAAGTCAAACCCATAACTATAGCGACGGACTTGGTTAAATCCGTCGCTAATTAGCGACGGACAGCAATGGACAAGTTACTTCCGTCGCAATATTAGGTTAAAAATGCGACTCGCCCCCCCCCTCCCCCCGCGTCCACGCGATCAGTTCGTCTCTAGCTCTCCCCGTCTCCGACGCTTCTTGGC
This sequence comes from Boesenbergia rotunda, assembly GCA_024364735.1. Classification (NCBI taxonomy): domain Eukaryota; kingdom Viridiplantae; phylum Streptophyta; class Magnoliopsida; order Zingiberales; family Zingiberaceae; genus Boesenbergia; species Boesenbergia rotunda. The sequence continues at coordinate 69,444 of JAGFNQ010005090.1, forward strand.
GCTTCTCCTCCGACGAACCCTCCTCCGATCCCAGGTGCGCTAAGTCAGCGGCTTTCCGATTTTTCTTCGTTGTTTTGTGCTTCCGCAGCGGCGTGGTGTTCTCCGGGCAGGCGGGTGATCGCGGCTTGGCACAGCCACGCACGCCTTGTCACGGCCCCACGTGGTCGATCGCAGCTTGGCACGGCCGCGCGCGGCCTCCCGCGGCCGCTCGAGGCCCGCGGCCAGCCGCGACCTGTCGCGGCAGCAGATGCCGCCGGCCTCAGCACCAGCGACCCCAGCTGTCGACGGCAGCAGCAAGCGCCACCCCTCCCCCTTTTAATTAATCAGATTAAGTAATTAATCTGATTAATTAATTAGTTAATCAGATTAATTAAGTAATTAATTTGATTAATTAATTAGATTAGATTAATTTTACCTCTTGATTATTTTTGTGTTTAATTAATTAACTAATCAGATTAAGTGTTTAATTATTTGTTTGATTAATTAGATTAATTTTTAGTATAGTGTGATTATGGATCATAAGATGTGTGGTTTGATTAATTAGAATAATTTTGTTTGATTATTAGGCTAATATGTCTTGTTTGATTAATTAGAACAAATTTCGTTAATTAGATTAAATTGTGTTTGATAATTCAGATACAATGTATCCGAACAAGGCGTGGATGTATAATAGGTTAGATAATGGATTTATCCATGACGAATTTTTTGAGGAAGCACTACAAGAATTTTTGCAATCAACAACGCCCAATCGATAACGTTTTTTAAAAAAACGTTGTCTTTTTTTGTTTTACAACGTTTTTAGTGAAAAGCGTTGTTTATGTGTTTTACTTTTTAATAACGACAACGTTTTATAATGATGCGATGTGCTTAGTGTTGTGGTTTCGGATGAAAGACAACGCTGTTACAAAAGCGTTTTTTCAAAGCGTTGTCGTATTTCCCGCTAAAATAAAAAACACATCTCCTCCCTCCACCTCGCTCATTGCCAACCCTCGGCGGCTCGCGAAAAATCTATCCGCGCTTCTTTTCTCCGTGAAATATCTCCCTCCACCTCCCTCCACCTCCCTCATTGCCACCTCCCTCGTCCTCTCCTCTCCACGAAATCGACATTGTGTACGATCTGGTGAACATACATCTTCTCCTAGCTCACCACCAAGAAGTATCCTCCACGAGCTCTTCGTCCGTCGAGTGGAAACTGAACCCCAGCGGCAGCATCACGACGCTCGCCACTACCCTCTCCATCTCTCTCTCTCGCAGTCGCCGACGTTCTGACTCTGTGGCGGTCAGATTCCAAGCTTCTGCTGGTGACGCTCGGGGAGAAGGGGGTTGCAAATTCTAAATGATAAATCTGGTCGTCTCTGGCCAAAGCCTCTTCCTGCTGTTTGTTCTAAAACCGCGATTCCCCTTCTCTCTCTCCCGGTTTTTCCATTAGCTCGGAAACCCTAGCGCTACTCGGCCATCCTCCGCTTCCACCGTTGCCGCCACTTCCGCGATGCTTTCCTCCTTCATCTTCGCTGGTCAGATCCGGTTCCTGCTGCAGAGCGTGAACGAGTTCAACTTCGACTCCACCCGCCGGGAACTCTTCCAGGTAACTGAACCCGTATCCTGCTCATTTGTCGCATTGTTTTATCGATTTTTTGAACGTCGTAGACAGCAAGTAGCGTCTCCCTCGAGTGGGCGAGGGTTCATTCTATATGCATGGCGAATTGATCGGTGTCACAGGGATTAGCCTTTGGCGTGTTTTCGACTGGGGGAGGGTGTAACTCGAAAACACTGTTAAAATTAAACTTCTTGACTAGCCTTCTTGATTTCTGCTTCACAGATGTCCATTCTTTGTACCATGCCGGTTAGTTCTTTGTTTTTTTTTCCCTGGACATTAAGGTCCTGATGGAAGATTTGAAATGGAATACCTTGCTAGAGTCTTATATGTATATATTTGCTGCTCCTTATTCTTATCAATCTTGGCCGCTGTTATCTAGTAAGAAAGAATATCGAAAATGTTTTTGTTGACCAACTCAAATGATCTCTTATCTCATATATCCTTATCAATTTTCTTTCAGCTCGTGGAGTGTGGAAGTGAAGGCAACACCTTCTTGCTTCAGACGTGTTTGGATCAAATTTTAGTTAAAGGTGGAGATATTCCTCCACTGAAAAAAGATTTGGTTTCTGCTGTTGTGAGATATTTACTAGACAAACCACATTTCAGTACAAACCTTTCTGAAGCTTTGAGTAGCATTTCAATAAATGAAAGTTTCCTTGAAGATATTTCAAACACATTGGGTATGTCAGTGGCTGAGAAAATAGGCGTTGGGCTTGCTTTATTGGACTCTAATAATCCAGATTTAAAGATGAGAGGTTAGTTTGTTTACTCGGATCTAAGAATACTACCTTTTCTTCGTCTCTCATATATTTCAAATGTTTATTCTCAATTTTCTATTTTGTGATTGAGCTACGTCTTTGTTTGTTAGGTCAAAATTTTTGCATTGCTAAAATTGAGGAATTATGTGCAAATCCTTCCTCCACTTTGCACACTGAGCAAATTCATGATATTGTCATGTTTCTCTACCGAACTGAAGGCCTTTCAAAGCACATGGATTGTTTTACTAGAATTCTATATCTTCTTCAACTGAAAGGGAGATCTTTTTTCTTCTCAGCCCCGTTGCTGACACATGAGAGCAATGTCATCAACAATTTCAGGTTGTTTGAATGTATCTAGTGAAAATTCCAACCACTCATTGTAAAGAGATACTGTCTCAATTCCAACCACTCAACGAAGAGACAATTTCAAAGCTAATAGGGATAATTGCCTGCAATCATTCCAATCTTGAAGATCCTCTAAATGTTCATGCAACTTTCTGTTCAGCTCTTGGTAGCTGCATAACTAGTGATTCTTCACCGTTGAACACGTGGAATGTTAATGTTCTTGTTGAAACAATTAAGGAACTAGTGAGTTTAACTTTTGTCTAGTGCTGCAAAGGTAAAAAATTATCATATATAAGAAACATTTTCTTAATCCTAACTTGTATGCAGGCTCCAAAGACAAATTGGGCACTTGTCATGGAAAAACTTGATCACGAGGGCTTTGTGATTCCGGATGAGACTGCATTTTCACTTTTAATGTCCATATATAAAAGTGCATGTCAGGTACTCTTTGCTCGCGGATATAAAAGAAACTTTTCACTAGCACGCTAAAGGTTAAGTTCGTTTGATAGGATCCTTTCCCACTCCATGCTATCTGTGGCTCTGCTTGGAAGAATGCTGAAGGCCAGCTTTCTTTTTTGAGATATGATGTGTCAGCTCCTGCTGAAGTTTTCACATTCAAACACTGTTCAAGGCAGCTGGTATTTGCTATTGCTATTGTGGTTCTGTATTTGCATATTCCTTAGTTACTTCATGCAAAACTATTGTTCTGATATTATTTCAGATAAATGCTGATCTAGAGCATCTCAAGAATGGAAATCAGGCATGGTTTTGTCTAGATCTGTTGGAGATTTTATGCCAGCTTGCCGAAAGTGGCCATGCTAGTTTGGTCAGGGTCATATTAGATTTCCCTCTTAGTCAGTATCCTGAGGTTTTACTTATCGGAGTTGCTCATATTAGCGTATGATATTCTTTCATTTCCTGAGTTTCTGTGAAGGTGTTTTTTTACTGAATAATGAAATTGGTTATTTTTTATTGTTCCAAACAGACTACTTACAATCTTGTCCAGTATGAAGTATCTTCTACATTATTTCATGTGATTCTAAAAGATCCCTCAAAAAGCACCACACTTGCTCATCTATGGAAAATAAATTCCAACCTAGTTCTTCGAGGATTCTTAGAAAGCTTGATTGATCCCAAGATTTTATTTAGGATTGTGGATTTATGTGATGATCTGAAGGTAATTGCTGTTGATTTAGCAATATTATATTGTTACAGGCATGATATTTACCTTTTGTATTATGCAAATTTCTTAGCTTTTGCAGCCAAGGTATTAAATATTATACAAACATTTTTTTTCCCCATAAACTATTAAACTACTATTATACTGGTATTCCAAACAATAAACAAGATATACAACCACTGACTGTGATTTTTTGGTGGGACTTTAACATGTCATTCTTATTATCCTGTTCTATAGAATTTTATTTTTATCTCGCTTAAATATCTTCATTTTCATTGACCAATGGAGCCTTTTTTATTGTTCCTACGAACAATCTCATCCACTACGAAGTATCTTCTACATTATTTTTTGTGATTCTAAAAGATCCCTCAAGAAGCTGTACACTTGCTTATCTATGGCACATAAATCCCAACCTAGTTCTTTGAGGATTCATAGAAATCTTGTCCGACCAATGGAGTGGTTTGCTTCTAAAATTGTTGGCAATAGATCAGTACTTTATGTTCACCATAATTCTCTCTTTTACGAGTGCACCAAACATAAAGACACGGATTAGGCTTCATCTGTTTGAGTTTGATTCGATTGGGACGGTCTTTTGATAAAGAGAGGTAATGGAAGAGTTGAATTGAGGAATGTGTAAGGTGTTTATGGGATTGGGAAAGATGATTTCTATCTACAAGGCGAGTGTTTAAATAATCTCCTATTTTTATGATGGGCATGGTCCATTGCCTACTGTGATTCAGACTTTAAAATCTTTATCCATGTCACGCCTTGAAGAGCCGCATATCCAATAGAAAATTGGACAACACCTCCCCTGTGCGGTGGACAATCTGAAACTCATATACAATAAATTCAATCATAGTATATAGCACAGTCCACACGGTTGGTAACCATACAATATAAGGGAGAGGAAATACACACCCTCAATAAAACTTACTTTATTGTCTAAGCATTGAACTTTAAATACACAAGGCATCTGCAAAAGCATTGAACTTTAAAAATATTGTCTATCCTCCACTTGTTCCATTCTATTAAAGGCAATATCTTCTCTCTCAACATTTTCCTTAAGCTTATATATCTTTCTTATCTACTTTTGCAGCACACAAGGCAAATGGTGTGAGCTCACTATGGGGCCACAAACTTAGAGGTAAGTAATTGAAAAGGATAATTGGTTTGTTACTTGTTAGTTATATTACCTTTGCTTTCCATCTTTTTGTGAAGGATTATTTTTCAAAATGATGTCTTGATGTTTAAAAGCTTGCTAAATGTCGAAAATGATTCTGATCCCAGACTGTCTCTTGTATCTCATGATCAAAGTGTCTTCTTTTTGCAGATCAGTTTTATATGTCGTGGAACAGCTTTACAGATGGGCCTTTCAGTCGTTATGTATATGCATTAGTAAGTTCTATTGTTCAATAGTTATAGAAGTCCACTGAATGCATGCTATCTCAAAATTTCTTAGCCCATGCTATTATATCACGTTACATGATGCTACTGGTCATATAAAATTGCGTTATCTTTTTTATCCAACAAACTAGTGATACCTGTGAGCTTTTATTTGTCTTGTCTGGGAATTCCTTGGACTTCAAAATTAGAATATTAAATACTTGTCTTTGATCGATTATCCTTGTATACTATTTGGTCACTGTACTAGTGAATTTTTTGGTTTTATTATGCATCTTAATAATTTAACTTGCACATAATTGTAGCTCCGGCCTCTCAAACTGTTTCATTCTTGACAAAATCTTCTCTTCTTTGGTGAACAGGACATCAGAACATGGAATTTCTGGTAGGGAACCTTCTGAAACTCATTTTCTTTCCTTGTTTGATTGTGTCATTTAGTTCTAATACATCAAATGTTTGCTACTTTGCTTTAAGCTGTCATTTAGTTCTAATACATCAAATGTTTTATTTTTAATAAAGAGGTGACACTTTTGTCACATAACATTACTGTGCCTTTGTAGGTGGTTTTTAGAACACTGTTAGCTTCCTTGGTGCCTATAGTTGGTTTCAACGCAGTGATGACATCTGAGCATTTGCTTCGTTTTTGGTTTGCCATTCAATATCAAATCTCATGACATACTATTTTTCTATGCTTTATGAGAGTTATATGACTTAAGGACCAAAATTTTGTTGGTACTTGCTTCATTCTGCATGATATATGACTGATGTTAAGTTCCCTTAAGAAATTGCTACTATTTAGTATGAATAGTTTTAATCTACATTCTAACAGTATCATGTTTACATAACAACTTGCTACAAATGATAGATGAATCTATTTGGTGCTTCCTAAAAGAACCAAAATCATTTTGATGGGTTCTCTTGTACAACTCAGTAAAATGCTTATTACTAATGCCTTGCAAAAATCTGGAACCCAACAGTATTTTTATCTTGCAGGGTTAACTGCATGCCTGTTTTGGAATGTTCTAGCAGTTACTGCAGCTTGGATTAAGGGAGAAGGTACCAATGAAGTTTGATTCCATCCCCCGTTTGACATTACTGATTTGTGTGTAGTGAATCACATTATAAGACAATGAAGCTGACATTGCTTCTTTTTGGTTAGGTGCCACAATCTGGTTTCTTTCCATCATCTACTTCATTTCAGGTGTACCAGGAGCTTATGTATTGTGGTATAAGCCTCTTTATCGTGCCATGAGGTATTATCCAGTCTTGTTTCTGGAATATTTTTCATATACCAATAGTTGTATTTACCATTATGAATTATTCATATCTCATAAGATATTCCGTACCAAAATCATAATCTGCTAGCCACTTCAAAATTTGTGTTGATCTTGAGTAGGTTTATACTGGCCTGTTACTACCTGTGCTATGCTTTTGCGGCCTGACCCATTGGGACATGGTCAATTACTACTTTCGTTGTGCAATATGGTAGCATCTTATTCGTTCTCATAGTAAGAAACTTACATTGATGACATTTTGACATTTGTAATAGGACGGAAAGTGCCTTGAACTTTGGATGGTTTTTTCTATTTTACCTGGTAAAATTTTTATTTGTCTACTTCAGTCTCTGTAGTATTACAGGTGAATATGGAGTCCCTTGTGATTCATCCTAGTTCAATTGTCTCTTCTGTAGCTTCATATTGGTTTTGTGATCTTTGCTTCCGTGGCTCCTCCAATTATTTTCAAGGGAGAATCATTGACGTAAGTAATTCTGGAAAGCCCTTTTCCAATAAATTTCCTAATGTGATAATAGTCGTCTTCTCTTTGGTGTGGCAGGGGAATTTTGCCAGCGGTGGATATCATCAGTGAGCACGCCCTAGTTGGGGTATGTTCTGACTCGTTTGGAAAATGCAATTACATAACTATATGCACTAGAAAATTTACCAGGAGGCATAGTATCATCGTATAACTAAGAAGCACCTCGAACCTAGTGGTTCTTTGCCCCTGTAACAAGTTACGCCAAACTATCAATAAACAATGGGAATTACGCTCCCTAAGTGCTATTACTGCCAGTTTTGTCATGCTAAACAGAGATGAGCTGAACTACACTGCAACAATTACTTTCCTCAAGTTATACAGTAAGCTAGTTATCACTCACCGGCAAAGGCACAATCAGGAGATATGTGTGATCTCTACTAATTTTCTGATTATGACAAATCATTTGCTTCACAGTTACTATTAGAGGTGGACAGTAGGCTGTGATGCTTTGGGCTGTGAAAAATGAAAAACTTGTTCCATTGATGTTAAGAGCCAATTCTTTCTTTATTTATAGCTTTGTCTGAACTGAATCTCTAACTCTTTGCTTGTAGATCTTCTATTTCATTGGATTTGGTATGTTCTGCCTCGAATCACTGCTCAGTGTCTGGGTTATTCAGGTTACCTTCCCTAACTCATTCTCTATCTGATCCATATTTGTTTGTTTCAACAGCATATATTCCGTATGTTAGCTCACATACGGAAATGATAGATGATCTTTTCAGTTAAAGAATGGGAGTGGCCCAGTAAGACTTGCCGTTGAGCGTTGTGCTCTGCATATTTTTCAGTTAACAAAAGGTCAGTGTTACATTGATTCTGTTTATCATAATCTCTAATAGTTCATCTAGGTATGCTTTATATTCTTTTTAGTTGTCACATATGGAAGCAGTCTTATTTGTGTGTATATAATCTCTTATCCCAATTTATTATTTTTATGCAGTGTTAAAGCAGATCGAGTTAACAAGCAGCCCCAAAGAACAACTTGTGAATGATGAAGTTTTATAGAACTTGTGAATTGAGATATTTTTTGTATTTAATATGGAATACAAACACTTTTGTAAATAATGCACTGTATTATAAGTGAATTTTGTAAACTATTATCAGTGTAAATTGTGAATATTATCAATTGTGAATAAAAATGCTTGTAAATTATGAATATTGTAAATTGTGAATATTATCAATTGTGAATAAAAATGTTTATAAATTGTGAATATTATAAATTGTGAAAAACACTGCCTATTAAAAAGACAACGTTTTTTAAGTAACAATACACAACACGATTTTTGCGTTGTCTTTGTGCCAAACCACAACACTTTTTCCGCGTTGTCTTTGATACCCGACTTTTAACAACAGCGTCAATAACAACGCTTTTTAAAAACCAATAGACAACGCGAAAAAAGCGTTGTCTTTGCTCCAAACCACAACGCGGAAAAAGCGTTGTCGTAGATATACTTTCTACAACGGCTTCATCAACATCGCTTTTTAAGCATTAACGACAACGCGGAAAAAGCGTTGTTGTTTAACTTTTTTCTTGTAGTGAAGTGGAAGAATTTATGAACTTTGCAAAGTCTCATCCTGAGTGTTTGAATGGCACGGAGTTGAAGTGTCCATGTAATCAATGCAAATGTAGAAATATAACTTTCCGTGATGAGGATACAGTGAAAACTCATATTTGTAGGTATGAGTTTGTTCCAGATTATTACAACTGGTATTGTCATGGAGAGCCATATGTATTTGAATTTGGTGGACCTTCTGTTGCTTCATCATTGAACTCAATTGCACTAGAGACATTATATGGCCATGCTGATGCAATGCAATCAATGGTTTATGATGCAATGAATGCTTTTGATCAATCAAATGTAGAACAAGTACCTACTTCTGAAGTTCAGAAAATGTATGACATGTTAAAGGCTAGTGAAAGGGAATTATGGAAAGGCATTCCATCTGGTCATTCTCAATTATCTGCTACTGCAAGATTATTGAATATGAATGCAGAACATCATTTCTCAGAACGATATTATGATGATATATGTCAACTTATGTCAGAGTTGCTTCCAACTGATAACTGCATGACTGATAGTTTCTACAACACTAAAAAACTAATCAGAAACTTGGGTTTGCCAGTTGAGAAGATACATTGTTGTATCAATAATTGCATGATCTATTGGATCGAAGATAGTGAGTTGATGGAATATAAAATGTGTAATCATCCTCGTTACAAGCATGGTGCTCGCATGGTAAATCAGAAGAAGAAGAAAAATATTCCCTACAAAGTCATGTATTACTTTCCTTTGATTGCTAGACTTCAACGTTTGTATGCATCAGCAGCAACAACAAGTCATATGATCTGACATCAAAACCATGGACATGATGGAGACATTATGTGTCATCCTTGTGATTCCCCTGCATGGAAACATTTAGATTTAACATTTTCTTCCTTTGCTATGGAAGCACGTAATGTAAGACTTGGACTTTCTACAGATAAATTTCAGCTATTTGGAAGTTATGGACAACAATATTCATCATGGCCAGTTATCTTAACACCATACAACTTACCACCATGGATGTGCATGAAAGATAAATTTATGTTTCTTACCGTGCTAATTTCAGGTCCTCATAATCCAAAAGCACAAATAGATGTATTTTTGCAACCTTTGGTACTGTGCTGAATCATTTATGGAATATAGGTTTAGAGACGTATGACATCGCAAGTTAATCAAACTTTATAATGTTGGTGCAGAATGCACCCAAGTCAAACCTGTGTTTTGATATTGGCAAAAGGGTTCAAAAGTTAAGGGTTAGTTGTTGTCTAACAAGTTTCTTGAGTGTACAGGAAAAGCCCTAGCGAAGGAATGCTAGGCACTGGCGAAGGACTGCCAGACAGGAAAAGTCCTAGCAAAGGACTGCTAGGCTCTGGCGAAGGACTGCCAGAATGGACAAGTCCTAACGAAGGAATGCTAGGCACTAGCGAAGGGCTGCCATAAGAAAAGACCTAGCGAAGGGCTGCTAGGCACCAAGCGAAGGGCAGCTTGGCAACTCAAGACCTGGCGAAGGACTGCCGGGCAAAAGTCCAACTGGAGGAGCCGGTTGGCACCAGGTAAATTCTCCCGAGAGAAGTAGGTGAGGACGCGTTCCCCTTGAGGGAACATTAGGCGTCGGTTCGACCTAGGGCTCCATTTTGGAGACCAAAGTCAGAACCAAGACAGCTGAAGCTGTAGAAATTAAATTAAATATTTGTTTTATTGTGTTTTGGACTAACCCTGGAAGCAGGACCGAAGGAACGTGTGTCTGCAGCTCAGAATGCCTCAAAGGAAAGAGGCAACTACTGACCAGGGCGCCCGGAGTGTCCCGGGCACCCCCAAGGTGAACACAAAACACAAAGAAAGCAAATGAACCTCGACAGTACATTCTGAGGGCGCCCCCGCTGTCCCGGGCGCCCCCATGGCAAACCAACTGAAGAGTTAAACTGCTGCCGCGTCTGCACTGCGCACCCAGGGCGCCCCCGCTGTCCCGGGCGCCCCCAGCGCACAGGGCGCCCCCAGCCTTACCGAGGAGAGCTCAGCGCTGCAGATAAGGTTTGACCGGGTCAACCAGGGCGCCCCAGTCAAGGCCTTATCCCGAGGATTAAGGGATAAGTCGACGACCGCGCCTCTTGTGGATCTGCTGCCACGTGGGGGGCGCCCCCGTCGACCAGGGCGCCCCCAGGCACTATAAAAAGGGCCTCGACCCTCCTCTTCAGAACACCGCTTTCATTCAACACATCCAAACTTTCTGACGATCGCGCTCTGCTCCAGGAACTTCCCGACTCAAGTCCGAAGCGCCGTCGACCTCCCGCTGCACCGAAACTCGAGCCTACACCGAAACTCGAGCCTACCCCTCTATCGCATCTCTCGATCCAACATATAATGCATGCAGCATTGTTATGGACTATTAGTGATTTTCCTGCTTACTCAATGTTATCAGGATGGAGCACGGCTGGAAAGTTAGCATGTCCACATTGTATGAGTCAGTCAGATGCATTTTCTTTGCCCTACAGTGGAAAGTTTTCTTGGTTTGATAATCATCGGAAATTTTTACCTCTTGATCATTCGTTCAAAAGAAATAAGAAACATTTCAAAAGGAATGAAGTAGTTAAGAAGCTACCTCCAGTTAGGATGTCAGGCGAAGAAATGTTAAATGAAATTGATAGTTATGGATTTCTACCAGTATATCAGGATGGTTCAAATGATATCAACAAGTACATTGTTAGAGTCAACAAATGTGGTTAGAGGAAAAGAAGTATTTTTTGGGAGCTTTCATATTGGAAATATTTACTCATTCGGCATAATTTGGATGTTATGCATATTGAGAAAAATTTCTTTGATAACATCATTAATACTGTGTTAAATGTGCATGGGAAAACAAAAGATACAACCAAATCTCATGAAGAATTGAAATAATTAGTTAGCAGACCTGAGTTGCATCAGAATGAAACAACTGGTAAATATCCCAAGGCTTGTTATACATTGGACAAAGAAAGTAAGCAAGCATTGTGTTCTTGGTTGAAAAACATAAAATTTCCAGATGGATATGCCTCTAATATGTCTCGTTGTGTGGATACGAACAGATTTAAAATGGTTGGAATGAAGAGTCATGATTGTCATGTATTCATGCAAAAATTAATTCCAATAGCTTTCCAAGAATTACTTCCTAATAATGTTTAGCAAGCACTTACAGAATTAAGCCTTTTTTTCACAAATCTGACTTCCAGAGTTATTACGGTATCAGATATGTTATGTCTTCAAACAGAGATTCCGTTAATAATATGTAAGCCTGAGCGAATTTTCCCACCAAGCTTTTTTTGATTCAATGGAACATCTGCCTATTCATTTACCTAGCGAGGCACAGATAGGTGGCCATATACAATACAGATGGATGTATCCTTTTGAAAGATTTCTTAGAAAATTAAAGAATAATGTGCGTAACAAAGCAAGAGTTGAGGGATCAATATGTAATGCATATTTGGTTGAAGAAGCAAGTTCATTTTGCTCGTATTACTTTGCTGAAAATGTGAAAACCAGACATCGAAAGTATCCACGCAATCAAGATGACATTCCATCATTTGACCCAGACATTCTTTCTATTTTCAAGTATTCTGGAAGAGCAATGGGTTCAACTTTATCTAGACGGTTAAATGACCAAGAATATCATGCCACCAGGACATATATCCTCTTAAACTGTGAAGATGTCAAACTATACCTAAGGTATTATCTCCTGTTATAATAAAATTACTATTCCATAATATAATCAAATTTCTGATATGATATCAAATGAACTTATACCAACAACAGTTGTACATTCAAAATCCATTTATAAGTGCAAATGAGGTAGATTAAAAGATAGAAGATAAATTTGCATTTTGATTTCAAATATATGTAAGTGAGTTAATATGTATTTTTATGTTCACAATTCTTGATTACATATTAATCTAATTTGATGAACGACCAGTATGTTAATAAGAGCCCTAGAGTCAATTATGTGATGATTGACTATGGGCATTTTTGTATCATATTCTATCATTAATAAAGGCATATTTGGTTATTATACTTACTTTGTATTCTGTGCCGAATGATTAAGTATAATAATGTCCTTGTGTAGTATGTTCTTATCTACATTATATTGATTGGTTGAATCGATAGTGAAATAATGTAGAGAACACTATACTAAATTATTCCTAGGCAAGCATTAATATTCAGGGACAATATTAATGCATGGAGACTAACATGTAGATCAACTGATGACTTGAGCTCACAAATCATGGATATGTGATATCAAGTTGACACATGGGTATACATTGGAGAATGTGTACTGAATGACCCACTATGAGAAAGTTTCATAGATTGTCATATGAGTGTCATAGACTTTCTCATGTGACTATTGGTATGAATAGTCCTTAGACCTGAAGTCACTACGGTTCCCTACATAAGGAGTTATGTACTTTGGTATCGTCAAACGTCACCCGTAACAGGGTGGACTATAAAGGCGATCACTGGGTATGTAATAAATTATGCGGAGGGATGTGAGTGATGTAGATGGGATATATCCCTCCCATATGAAGGGAGTGATATCTGTGGGCCCCTTGATCGAGTAGGACTACTAAAACGCATGGTCATGCTCAAATGAGTCAGTATGAGATATTGAGCTCATTTGTTTGAGTGAGTCTACTCGGGGATCAAGAAACACAAGATTAATTGAGGATGACACGGTCTATGCCTCATTGGTCAATCTAGATATCAAGGATAGAAGGACAAGGTCATATACTATGATAGTCACGGAGGTTTAGTCGGATCTCGACTTTTCTTGTTACTTGGGTAGCAATGATGCATTGCTAGATCCGCTCATTGCTTATGTGTCTAAAGTGTTTAGGCACATTGCCAACATCACGAGAACCTATTGGGTCACACACAAAGGACACAATGCTTCGGGAAAGTTGATTGGCAATCTGAGCCCGAGTTGGGAACTCGGGAGATCTGAGCCCGAGTTGGGAACTCGGGAGACCTGAGCCCGAGTTAGGAACTCGGGAGGTCAGTTCGGAGGGGTCTCGAGTTGGGAACTTGAGAGGCCGAGTCGGAGCTCGGCGGGCCGAGTCGGAGCTCGGCGGGCCGAGTCGGAGCTCGGCGGGCCGAGTCGGATCTCGGCGGGCCGAGTCGGAGCTCGACGGGCCGAGTCGGAGCTCGAAGGGCCGAGTCGGAGCTCGGCGGCCGTGTCGAAGCTCGGCGGCCGTGTCGAAGCTCGGCGGACCGAGTCGGAACTCGGCAGACTAGGTCGGCAATCGGCAGACTGGGTCGGAGCTCGGCAGACTGGGTCGGGAGCTCGCCACTCGGGAGACTTGGTCGGGAGACCGAGTCGAAAGCCCGAGAGGCCAGGTCGGAGTTGCATGGAGGAAAGAGAAAAGTCTCTCTTCATTGGATGAAAAGATTCTTTTCTTGCATGGGAAAAGATGAAGAGCCACATTAAAAGATGTGCTCTTTATTGGTAATAATGAAGGAAGACAAAGAGACACAAACCTCTTCATATTCATAGGATGATTATAAAAGAGGGCTTTGTGACTTTGGATGAGGTCTTCTTCTTGCCTTAGCTTTTCCCCTTCCTTTCCTCTCTTCTTCCTCTCCTCCCTTTTTGGCCGAAACCTTATTGTAAGGTTCTTGGTGTTCTGTGAGATACCTCAAGTTGCTAGCACAACTAAGGTAGCTCTCCCGAAGTTGAGAGATTGTGTCCGTGTGGATACGAATAGATGCACGGACGCTTGAACGTGCAAGAGATCCGATGCATCTTGGACGAGCGGGATAAACGAAGGGCACGCTTCAAAGGTATAAACAGTAGATAAATCTATTAGATAGATAACTTCGTACAAGTTTTCTTTCGCATAGATCGCTCGTAGGTTCTTGTTTCCGCTGCGTTTTTATTGTTTTGTGCCAAGAGAACCCAACACACTATTATAGGTCAATGATGATAGAATTTCAAATGTAGAAAATGAAAGAATTAAAAATCTCGCATTTGGACCTCTTCATACTGTGACCGTCTTCTTGGGTTATTACGTGAATGGATACAGATTTCATGTGGGCTAACGTGATTCAGGAATGCTAACGTATAATTCTGGTGTTTGTGTCAAAGGATCAACAAACAACAATGATATTGAATTTGGTTATTATGGCAAGCTAGAGGAAATTATCGAGGTTGAATACCCAACGTTACCTTTCAAAAGATGTGTATTATTCAGGTGTTCTTGGTATGATCCAACTCCAAGGACGGGCACCAGGAAATATCGTTTATACAATTTAGTTGAGGTTAATTCAAGCAAAAGATTCAACAAGTTCGAACCTTTCATTTTTGCGGTGCAAGCTGGTCAAGTATTTTATCTGGAGTACCCAACTAAGAGAAGACAACCAAGTGAATGGCTTGCTGTTTGTCAAATGAAGCCTAGGTCAACCATTGAAATGTCAAATACGATAACTGTCCAAAACTCCGATGCTTATCAAAATGAAGAAGCTATAATCAACTCTGTTGATTCAGAAATACAATCAGCATCTCATTTACTTATAGATGATAATGTCTCTAACGAGGGAATTGATAATGGTGAAATATCTAGCAGTGAGGAGGTCGATGTATCAACGGATTCAAGCGATGAAAACTTGCATGTTAATTTAGTTCCATCAGATTAAGATGAGTTGTTTGTATTGAACATGAACTCTGGTGTTTGTATTGGACATTACTAGTTGTTTGTATTGAACATTACTAGTTGTTTGTATTGAACTTTTCTAAAAACAGTGTCATGGCAGGAAGCATGTTGATCTACTTTGTTTTCTTATTTGCATGTTGATACTCTACATAGTCTTTTTTATCTGCCTAAACGTTTTGTTTAATCAGGAAGCATGTCTGGACAGAGACCCCGTGGTAGTCAGATTACTCAGAGTCGTCGGTGACAGGTAAGTATATATGTAATTCTTATATATTTCAGGTCAGATTTTGCTAATATATTTCATTTTTTGCTACAATTTTGTACCAGATGGTCATCAGGTCTCTTCATATATTTCTAAAAAATTTAAAGAAAGACTGTCGACTTCTACCACCTGGGGTCATATAGAAAATGAATTAAAAATATTTTATTAAGGAGAATTTTTTGTAAGTAGTTTAGATGTATATTTAATTTGATGTTACAACTTTTTTGATACTAACCTTTTTTTTTTACAGAAAAGGTATATTTGGGAGGAGGGTGCAAAGGAGGAATTCAAGAGAACATAGAATGCCTACTGCTCCAAATTGTACAGGGACATGGTCTACAAGTGGAGAAAGAAGGCAGATAGGCCTTCAGAGGTCCCTGAGACTATTTGGGCAGCATGGCGAGCTATCTGGGATGGCCAGTACTAGCAAGATAATGTTGTGATTGCTCGAGTCAATCGCAACTCCGAGCTTGCTAGCCCCGGCACCGGATCCACGAAGCACACGGTTGGGTCCCATTCCATTGTCCAGCATACCTCTGATTTGGTAAGTTTTTATTTAGGTTATGAAAGGCATTTAGTATGTTTTTTTGGATATGTTTAAATATTATATTTTGTGTGTACAGGCTGCTGAGCTACAGAGACCTCCCACTAGTTGGGAGGTATTCAGCAAGACCCACAAGAAAAAAGATGGGTCATTTGTCGATCGACGCTCCCTAGCAATCAATGTATGTATATTAATTATATTTTATTTGTTTTGACATTTTATATAGATTAATTAAATTATTATTTCACATGAAGCAATGACCACTACAGTTGCAGAGGCACAGGCGTCTCAGCCTGCTGCAGAGGGGGAGGATTCACAGCCTCTTTCCACCGACGATGTGAATCAGATTTATTATGATGTATCGGTGGAAAGAGGAATACCGCCCTATATGGCCTGGGCTCTCAGGCAAAGATCACATATGATCAGATGAGAGTTCCAGGGGTTAGGGGACGTCCAGGATCCTCCTCCTCTTCCTCTAGTGAGGTTCGTCAATTGCGGGAGAAAAATAATGCCTTGCGGACTCGACTCACGTCGATGGAGATGACGTGGGCTGAGAGGGATGCAGAGTGGGCTCAGAGGGACACAGCGAGGGATGCTGAGTTGAGTGATTTACGAGCCCGCCAGGCACACACTGAGGAGATAATAAGAAACATGCAAGCTTTTGCAGCGATCCTATCACTCATGACACAGATGTCAGCCTCTCCCGCCCCTCGTTTTGAGTCTCAGGAGATAGAGGATCCTGAGGATACCACAGAGGAGTAGAGATATTTTAGTGGTATGTTATATTTTTTTCTCTATATTTTTTTAGTAACTATCTAGTTTGTTATTATATTCATCAGTAATTTTTCTTATTACTTCATTTTTGTTCACATATTCTACATTATCAGAGTTGAATTCAGATATTGACTCGCTTGAAAGGTATGTATATTGGATATTATTTCTTAATTGTTTCTTATTTGTTAATTTTCATTTACAGATTTAACATTATTAGAGTTATATTTAGATATTAACTCTATTTAACTTTTATTTACCTTCTATTGTGCAGGAATATTTTTCCTTTTTATCCAGTATTCACTTTGATATTCATGTATGTAATGTTTCTCTACACTCTGACTTTTGATGTATTCAGTTGTTTTCATTTACTCTGACTTTTGTTTATCTTCTTTTGATGTATGGATTTGGATATTTACTCTTGTTTGGATGTTTGGATTGGATATTTGGTATGAATGTTTGTTTGGATGTTTGTTTGAATGTTTGGATGTTGTAATATTTACTCTTGTTTGATGTTTGTTTGGATGTTTAGATTTGGATATTTGTATATTATTGAATGTATACATGGGAAGGGAAAAAAGCAGCATTCGGCTGTGAAAAATTTTCCAGATTTTGCGACGGAGTTTTAAAAAATCAGTCTCTAATAGCGACGGAATATTGACTATTCCGTCGCTAATAGCGACGGATTTTGACCAAATCCGTCGCTATTACGATAGATTAGCGATGGATATTGACCAAATCCGTCGCTATTACGAAAGATTAGCGACGGACATTTAACCGGTTGTCGCTAAAATCTCCCCGGGACACGTCACCCAAATTTCCGATGTTTGCGACGGAATAAGATGTGTCCGTCACTACCGTAGCTCTGCGACGGGCTTATGTGTCCATCGCTACCTTAGATATTAGCAACGGGTTTGTTGTTTCCGTCGCTACCTTAGCTCTGCGATGGGTTTTCGCCCGACGGCATTCTCTCCGTTGCTATTCCGTCGCTATTAGTGTTTAGCGACGGAATAGTGACGGATTACGTCCGTCGCTAATCGATTAAATTTTTGTAGTGACAGATGAAGCTTGAGTCCGACCCTAAGACTGAGACGATGTCGTGATCCCGTGTTGGGAGAAGGCGCTGACATCTGGGGCTGAGCTAGAGAGATATCATTGAGACCTAGAGTTGAGATAAAGAGATGATGTAGAGATCTTGGAGCTAAGCCATGGATGATGTCGGGATACAAGACTGAGAGATGTTGCCTAGACTTGGAGCTGAACAAGAGAGATAATGTCAAGACCTGGAGATAAGCCAGGTTGAGAGATGACGTCGAGACATGCATGGAGCTGAGCCAGAGAGATTATGCCAAGACTTAGGGATGAGCGAGGGATGATGTTGAGACTTGGAGTTGAGCCAGGGATGAAGTTGAGACACGAGACTAAAAGACGATCGGTGATTTGTCCTTTAATCAAACTTGAATGGCAGGGATGAGTGTACTAAGCCGATTCACAAGAATCTAAGTCCCATCTGAGTGGAATTAACTTTCCCTTGAGTAAGGTTTTACCCATTTTGACTTTGACTAATAGATCAATACGACTCTTGAGCCATGGAACACGTATGGGTAGGAGGAAACCGTCATATCACAAGTAAAAAAAATGTAGCATATTTTGTTATTGTAAATTTGGCACGAGAGATCTGTGCGTGGGTTTCTTTTTTCAGGGAGAACACCAGCCAAAAAGAGAAAAAATTGTGATCGCTTAATATCGCTGGCAGAGCCATATTATAGCCTACCCGGGCTTTAGCCCAGGGCCGACCACAACCGACGATGTTGAGAAGAAGATTGAAGCGACGAGAGAAAGGAAGAATATAAGAAAGGGATATAGGAAGACAATCCGAGAATCAACTTGGGATTAGCTCGGGTAGATCAACTAGGCTTATGGTGAACTCATTAATTTGAGTCTTGAAGATCATTTTTCTTGGATGGCGCTCGTGGAGATTGTGAATTCATAGTGACCTAGTCATGAGTCTCTAGCGGCGCTTGGCTACGAGCTCACAAGAGGCCATGAATTTTCTTGATATACGTAATTCAATGGCATGCATTGCTCATATTGCCCATAGAGCATAGCCGAATTGGTCATCACATAATATATTTATAGAAATGGACAAAGAACAATTTTCATGAGAAAAAATAACCTCCTGTAGCATGATCAATTCGCACTATGAAAAAAAATAATTAACGAGATTTTTCCAATCTCGGGCGACCGATCCAGCCTCACGAAATTTTCCACCGGCTGTCAGGGTAAATCGGGAAGCGCTCGTGGTAGGCGGTCTAGAAGCCCAGCATCCCAGCTTCGCATCCCATTTGAAAGAAAATTTTTTATAAATACACCGTAATTGGGGAACGATCACTTCACACTATGAGATCGAACGTGTGGGTGTCAAGGGTTAGTGTATGTCCCGTTTGCTAATAAATGATTAGTTTGATTAATTTTGTGGTAATTAATGAATCGCCAATCTCAACGGCGATATAGAAATGATTTTATGCAAAACAAAACAGAATGTTTTAAGAATTGGTCAGAAAAAAAATTATATATCGTGGTCGGCAGGATTCGAACCTGCGCGGGCAACGCCCACATGATTTCTAGTCATGCCCGATAACCACTCCGGCACGACCACTTGATGCTGACAGCCTAACTAAAATATAAATGTTACTTATAATTTTTTATTCTTAATTCGAATAAAACATTCATTAAATTTATATTTATTAGAGAATAATGGATGAGTCGTGGAACATAAGAAAGAAATAACTGTTAATTGTTTTTAAATCTCATTGGAATCTTAAACTTTATTATCAATCCCTATATCAGAAAAAATTTATTTTCACTCTTTACAAGTAAAATTTATTTACTTTAACTCCTTAATATATACCGATTTACTTAATTGTCCTCGTTACTTTTAAGTACAAAATATCCAAAATGATGTATCATTCCTTCTAAATTTAGTATCATTTAATTAGAATCTAATATATTTTTTATTAAATTGAGTATGATTCTTTTTCAAACTCAGTTGATCGAAAATCGATTCTTTTTCAAATCCAATTGATCGAGAATCGATCGGAGTTGCTTATAATTGATTGGAGTTCCTCCAGTCAATTGAAGAGCTCCGATTGATTAGAAATTGACCGATAATCGATTAGTTGTATTTGTCATGAGAAAATATCATCCTTATTTTTTATAGGTACAAAAAGTTCAAAAGTAAATATAATTTTTTCTAAATTTAGCACATTTAAATTAGAATTTAGAATATTTTCTATCAAATTGAGTATAACTCTTTTTCCGTTTGATCAATTGATTAAGAGTTCATACCAATCAATTAATTTAAGATGAATCAATTGAGTCATACTCAATTTGATAAAAGATATACTAGATTCTAATTAAATGATGTTAAATTTGAGAGGAATTGTATTTTATTTTGGACTATTTATATCTAAAAACCCAAGGATAATTAGATAAATATATAGTTGAAGTAAATAAAAATTTGTTTGACGTAGAAATTGAGAAGGGAGTTGAGTTTGCACGTAGAAAATTTAGGATAATTTTTCCAAAAAATTACTACATTTAAAATTATAAAAAAAAACTAATCGTTGTCGATCGCCAGCTAAAAGTTAAAGAAGAGAAAAAGTACTAACATATCTCTGAAAGCAAGCGCATGAACTTACGGCATCCATAACTTTTTCATTCCACGAAAGTTATACTCTTATCAGATAAGATTCACAACGATATATCGGAGTTACGTTTAAGCTCAGGATATATGATTATACTAAGTCAAAGCATGAATCGTATTCTTCTGATCAGTATGATCAGCCAGCCCTGCCACAAACACATGAAGGAGAAATACGGCGGCTGTCATCTATCGCCGACGGCGACCAACGACGATGATGGCGTCGCAGTTCACGTGCCGTTCTTCCACTCGCATCGCCTTAATATTTTAAGGCGGTCAATGCCCTGAATGAGTGAGTTCAAAGACTGCGTACGTTCTGGATTCCCTTGAGTGGTCAATGGTCAAACATCGCAGAGCAGGAACAGAAAGCAGCTAGCAGTCAGACACGGAAGGCCATGGGAATTAAGCGATTTTAAGAGAGATTGGCTTCGAAAGAAACTGAATGATTTATATCGTTATCCAGATTAACATTTGATAGTTAGAATCCCAGTGGAATTTTACTCGACAGAATTTACTGATCCATCTCTAGCTTCGGGAGTTGGGATCGAACGTAGATTGCTGTGCTAGAGAACACGATGACCAATGAGAGATGACTCACTTCAGAACTTTTTCTGCCTCTTAATCATCCATCGACTAGGCCTTTGCCGGAAACTGAAACCATACAAGCTCTTCACGTTGACTTGGTAAGAGATGGACATGATTAGCTTCTAATTGTAGACTTGCAGGAGTTATTGCTTCGTACGTAGAAGTGCATGTATACGCACGAATTTATACAGGAAAAGACAGGTAAAACTAAGTCCAATACGAGGGTAATTTCGTAAATTTAGGAGAACGTCATACAAAATTTATTCCAACGCCCCGTCAATCCATTTCCGTAAATAAATGACAGAAATTACTAATTCAGATATAAAAATAAATAAATATCTAATTTCAACTCTAATCCCAGATCTCATAATGAAAATCATACGACTGCTGTGGACGTCTCTCCGGGCTATAAAGTTAGAGACGACGGTGTTGAGGTAATTACGAAGCGGCAGCAGGAGAAGTGGAGTGGTAGGCGATGGATCCGGGGGACGTCTTCTCGGCGAACGTTTACAAGTGGGACCCGCGCGCCGCGGCGCCGCCGCACCCATGCCGCCTCATCGAGCCCCTCCCTCTGCCACCGCTGCCGCCGCCGCCGATGGTTCCGCAGCCGGCTGCCGAGGCAGAGGATCAGCGACCCAGGGAGCTGGGCGAGGTGTTCTCGGGATACGGCGTACGGTACGCGACGGTGGCGCGGATCGGCGAGTTGGGATTCACGGCGTCGACGCTGGTGGGCATGACGGAGGCGGAAGTCGACGATATGATGGCCACCCTCGCCCACCTCTTCCGGTGGGACCTCCTCCTCGGCGAGCGCTACGGCATCAAGGCCGCTCTCCGCGCAGAGCGCCGCCGCCTGGTGAACTCCCGCCTCATGCTCCAGAACCGCGGCCACCACCGACTCGACGACGACGGTCGCCGCCTCCTTTTCCTGAACGACCATCAACTCCAAGGCAATAGCATCGCCCTCGACGCTCTTTCTCAAGAAGGTCATCTACGTCGATTAATCGTCTTCACTCCGCTTCTAATATAAACTTTCCTATTAATGGCGACCCTGCTTTCGGCAGGACTGTCAGAGGAACCGGTGCATCTCGAGAAAGAAGCAGCAGGGAGCGGAGGAGAGACCGCCACGGTCGTCGCCAAGAAGAATAGTGGACGGAAGAAGAAGAAAAAGAGATCATTTCAAGAAGGGGAGGAAGAAGAGGATATCGAGGAGGAGGAGGAAGAAGAAGAAGAGGAGTGGGGGTCGGGGTCGGAGACGTCGGGCAAGAGCCTGCGAGCGGAGCGACAGAGGGAGCACCCGTTCATCGTGACGGAGCCCGGGGAGGTGGCTCGGGCGAAGAAGAACGGCCTCGACTATCTCTTCCACCTCTACGACCAGTGCCGCCACTTCCTCCTCCAAGTTCAGGCCCTCGCCCGCCAGCACGGCCACAAGTGCCCCACCAAGGTCTCCCCTTCCCTTCTCTCTCTTTCTCTATCTCTAGCCTCTAGTCTACCCCCTGCCTCCACGTAGCAAGTAGCAGAGCTGGGTCCCACTCACGGCTCCCCAGCCGTACCACGTGTCAGGACCACCTTGGTTGTTATGAATGGCGCGAGGAGTTGTCTTGTCGAGAGGGGGCGCGGGACGATTTGACCACTTTATGAATCGGCCTGCCTGGTCGCCGCCCGACACCAGACACGCAACGGGACCCCTGCTTTCGTGACACGTCACGTATTGAACTGCCTCATGAACGCCGCCGTACTGAACGATCTTTTGCCCGTCGAGATTCGTGCAGAATTCGTTCCGTATTTTTTTTTTTGGTTTGGTGAATCGAAAAGCATGAACTGTATACGTACGATTGTAATGCAGGTTACGAACCAAGTGTTTCGATACGCGAAGAAGGTGGGGGCGAGCTACATCAACAAGCCGAAGATGAGGCACTACGTGCACTGCTACGCGCTGCACTGCCTGGACGAGGAGGCCTCCAACGCCCTGCGCCGGTCGTTCAAGGAGCGGGGGGAGAACGTGGGGGCGTGGCGGCAGGCGTGTTACAAGCCGCTGGTGGCGATTTCGGCGAGGCACGGCTGGGATATCGACGCCGTCTTCGGCGCCCACCCTCGCCTCTCCGTCTGGTACGTCCCCACCAAGCTCCGCCAGCTCTGCCATCTCGCCCGCAGCAACGCCAACGCCTCCACCAGCTCCGTCGACGGCCTTCCCGCGCCGCCGCCGCCGATCATGTTCTAGGTCCCTTAGATTGTATTCAACATCCTTGGATTTGTTTATCTTTGAAAGTTCGTCCAACCAAACCAACTAACACAGCTTGCTTGTCTAAAAAAACTCTAGAACACTGCACCCAGAACTTACAGTAGCAAGAGTTCAAAATTCATGCCGAAAGTTTCAGGCACAGAGAGCAACTCAAAATGAACAAAATCCAGAGAAGAGAGAAGGCCTTGAACAACAATCAGGCTACAGCATCCTGTCAAACTGGAGCTTGTATGCATTGTCGTATTTCTCTTTTAGTCTGCCAAAATCTTAAAGCTCTTGCTGCACCTTCGCAAAGCAAAGCAAACTACCAACATGGAGAAATCAAAGCTGCAGAATTTCTGTTTAAAATCAAGTCTTGTTACATGTCTGCTCACAAGTCTCAGAGTTAGTCGTCCAAGTTCTTTGTAGAATCTGATGGAGAAGAGCCGGCGGCTGCGTCAGGAGAAGCTTCCACATTTGTAAGAGTAGTAGGGCTGCCATGATGTTGCTCTTCGATACCGTTTGCAGTTCTTGACCTGCTCGACCGGGACCTGATAGTAAGCCCCATAGGAAAGGGTTCCTGTTTACGAAAATACACTTAATGTCTCCAGTTTGAAGGGAGAATAATGAGCAGGGGATAAACAGTTAGGCAACTTTTTGTAAAGAAATGAATATCATTCGAATTTCATCGGCTGCTCAATTAAGCAACACAAGAACCTACTGGATGAATCATAACTTTGAAGTATGCTTGAGATCTCTTACAATTAGTGACGTCTCAAGTACTTCACCTTACAAAACAAATATATCTATTGAAAGACGGGAAAACTTGGTTGAACAAGAGGAAATACAAAAATTTGAAATTAGCACAACACGTTGATACTCAATTCACTGCAAGCAGAAACCTTGGAAAAGTGAAATTTGAACAAAACGGAGAATAAAAATTCAATATCACAATACCTGGTCCCCTGCATTTGGACCATCTGAATGGAAAATGATAGGACGACAACGTTTATCTTCATTCATTAGACTAGAATTCTGGAAATGAGTAATAAGAGCAGATTTCCCTTGAATTCTGGCGTATGCAAGGGAAGCGACTTTTTCACTGTTAAATTTTTCCCATTTCTTGCCATTGAATGACTGCACGGAGTGGAATACCTTTCATTAACATCTTTTCATAGAAGTCAACCATATATCTTTCTTTTTCCCCAAGGAAAACACCAATGCAAAAATTAAATTCATTTCGATAGAAAGAACTCAACCAACCTGATAAAATGGAATGATGTGCTGAGGTTTGGTCATGTTTATAAATGCATATCCAACATTGCACTTGTTCTGACAAAAGAATTGGAACATTACCAATTAGATAACTAAATCATTGGGCTGGCGCCAAGTGCATCAAGGATGTGTACTTTACCTTAAAATCAATTGGTAAATAAAAAAAGTCATAAGTGCCGTGATGATTTTCATCAATTGCAGCCAACAGCATCTTGGAAGTATACCTGCAAACCAGTTTATAACACTTCATTTTAGTTACGGATTCCTATTGGTAATGAAAACAAATGGTTAGGGAATTTATTGAAGTGAAATACAGAATGCATACTTATTAGGAATGTTTTTTAGCATAAGTGTTGTACGGGAGTCTTCACCACGTATAATAAGTTCAATATCAAGTTCATACTGCTTTTTGCTATCAGCCTGATTAGAATTTGCATCATTTCTTCGACTCTTAATACGATCAATTGGACCATCAAGTGAAGGTGAAAGAATCATAGCACTCCTGCCATGGAAGATCTGGCCCCTTTGTTGAGATGAAGAGATCCCCACAAGTGAAGGGTTAGGGTCAATACAATTTCCAATAGCATGAACGGGGAGGCCACGAGAAGCAATTTCCATTGGATGCATCTTAGGCATGTCAGAAAACCTCATGTTTCCAAGAGATCCAGGAAGCAAAGCATGTGAATCAGTGGCAGCCCCGCCATAGCCATGTCGTCTGTCCCAAAGTGGAGTGACTTGAGGCGCCGAACCAGCACGGTGCAAAGATGGAACTGTATTCAGCATATGAGATGACCTTGGATCCCCATGCATCTGAGATTGATCATGAGTGGGGACGTTGTTCGCAAATGATGACAAATTTGACCATGATATGGGGTTACAGGGTTGGTGATATGCATTTGAATTATCCCAAACATATGGTCTCCCATTAGAGGGAAATTTCCAAATCCAGTAACTCCAATAGCTGTAGAAAGACCGACAAATGAATAAGGAAAGAGATGACGAAAAAAGTAAGCTAAGGAAATCACATTGATAAAACTCAATATACTTCACATTTGCATTTGAGGAAAATAAGGAGTACATAAAGTTTTAGTGCTCACCATTATTGTACTGATTAAGGGTACCAGAGCCCACTTTCTGGAGAAATCTGTTGTTGGTTTCTTCAGCAGATCTCAAGTTGACATTAAAGCTCATAGCTGACATCAGGTTTGGGGATTCACATGGAATGCCATTTGTTGTTCCATTATGAAAATCTGGAAGTGAATGAGGATGGAAACTAGTTATGCCTTGCCCTTGAACTCCAAAATTGAACTGGTTTAATGAATGGCTAAGATCTGCATGAGCAGCTTGATTGTAGTGACCACTTATGGATGCAAATCTCAATGTTGATGATAAATTCTGGGATATAGCGGAAGAGATAGCATGGGATGTGGCCTCTGTGAATGGGCTAATTGGTGCACAAACTGTAGAGTGAAGTTTATCGAAAGATCCATTTTCAAGACCATTGGGTGCAATAATTCCACGAGACACAGATCCTGAAAACCCAATAGAACATAAATAAAATTTTGACATTTAATGAACATAAACTGTCTTGAAAAATGCATAAGATGGATCTTCATAGGGAATAAAAGGCATTATAAGGTACCAAAGCATCCTGATTTAGAGTGACCATCACTACCCGACTTCCATCCATTTGATGCTTCCTGCTCCAACTCTGGAGATTGCATCAAGCTGCCCATTCAAGAAATAGGTCGCTCAGGCATGATCCATAAGGGAGGAAATAATCAACAAATGAGAATAACAAGGAAAGTGCCTGGCATGGAAAAGAATTAAAAGCATAAAAATGGAAAACACGGATATGTGATCTGTGTATAATAATAGTTAATCTGCAAGGTTTTACAAAGAAGAAATTATATGCTATATATCACTGTGATTGGTCAAACCAAGATAAAAATCACATGTGAAAACCAACAAAATCAACCTGACATAGAAAAAAACTAAATTTAAACCAAAGAAATACTAAACCAACTCGAATATCAAGCCAAGTCACTTTGATTGCCACAAGACAAACAATATAATATTCCAGGAAACTTGTCCTCCAAGTGAACATGCATATATTGAAGTTTGAAGACATTGAGTTCAAAGAATGCATAACCAACGTGAAATTTCACATTTGATAGAATGCACACACTCTTCATTTAATTTACACATCAGAAAAGGAATATGTTAACTCATCTTTGTGTATTTCTTTTTTTAACACCGTATGCCAACATACGACAAGTTAACAAAAATCTTTCAACAGCTAGAGGAGGTATATTTTCGTCTACAGTGAGAAAAAAATATGTATCAACTAGCTAACTTAAGGGATACTTTGTCTATATTTACTCTCTTCTCTTCTTTCTTCTACTTATATCTATTGTTCTGAAAGCTCTTCTGTAGTTAAACTTTTCCTCTCCAATTTTGGTTGAAGCTCCATATGCATGGTAAAATATTTATTTAAAGCTACCAACATCCGATAAGTTAACAAAAATCTTTCAACAGCTAGAGGAGGTATATTTTCTTCTTCGGTGAGAAAAAATATGTATCAACTAGCTAACTTAAGGGATACTTTGTCTATATTTACTCTCCTCTTCTTTCTTCTACTTATATCTATTGCTCTGAAAGCTCTTCTGTAGTTAACTTTTCCTCCCTAATTTTGGTTGAAGCTCCATATGCATGGTAAAATATTTATTTAAAGCTTCGTAAATCAATCGGTGTCTACCAAAGAAAATCTGAGGCTGGCCTCTTCATCAATGTTATTGCTATCAATAACCCCACTTCTCTTCTAATAGTGACTGAGGTAGCAAAGCATCTTCTTCTTCTCCATAGTCATGATCTATGATTGACTAGATCTCAGACAATCCTTATCCTAGTTTTCTATCAACAAAGTAATCACTCCCTTTGTTGTCTTGCATGCATGTCACTTGGGCATAAGGACAGAATCATCTTCAAGCATCACAATATCAAACTACTAAGACTCTTTTTTCTTAACATATACCATAATGAATATTCCTCTTTCTCACCCATCAAATGCCTCACAACTCTACTTACTCTACTTATCTCTTTTCAACTTCAAAACATCATACTCCAAAAACCTTGTCACTCGGGGCATCTCACCTAGCAACCTCTAGTTCATCAATGCCACTTACAAGGTCATGTCACTATGTGGTCTTTGTTTCGCATTGTCTTCCTCCATATGGCCTAATTGGGCCCTCCTCGAGTTAAATCTGTGGATGGATTCATAATTGCAAGACTTATATGATTCATAATTTGTATTGCCAACTAAAATTGAAACCCAAACACTCAAAAAAAAAATAGAAATAACCCATTTTGAAAATGGAGATGATTTTATTGTTACATAACATAGATGAAGAGTTAGGGAAGGATGGAAACTGATTTGGGAAAAGAAATCACGACACATAGAGACTCAAGGTCAATAGCAAGGTGATATCACTCTTATCGCGTCTTGTCGCGTAGAGACTCAAGATCAATAGCGATGGTGATGTACTGATGTCACTCCTCTTATCTCCTCTTATCGCGAAGATCTCTTTGGTTGTGCCTTCATGAAAAATTAATGAGCTAAATTTGACCCACAGTCTTCTAAGATTGCCCGACGATACACTTGTATACAACTCCTTAATATCCTTGCCTAATTAGGACAAATAAGTACAATGAGGCTTAGATGAGCAACGATGATCACGACAACCACAATTAATCCAGGAAGCTATTTTTAATTGGCTAGTCTATGCAAGTTTTACTTTGTTGTCATATGAAGCTTGCCCGTGCTTCTTTGGCTATTCATCTTTTATTTTCCTACCTTTCTTTGGGTCCTTGGGAGTCATAAATGTAAACCTATTCCGGACATTTATATGGATGGGGATTTTGCCTTCCTTTTCCCTCGACAAAACAACTTGCCCAATCAGAAACTCGAACTGCAATTAAATTAACATAAATGGTCTAGGAATAAAAAATATTAAAAAACAAGAAAGCCTATGGCATGCTAGTAAACTGGAAGGAGAAAGGGTACAACAATGAGTGGCATGCATCAAAGAGCTCAAAGGACTCCAGTTAAGATACCAATAAATCTTACTCCAATCCTGGATCACAAAAATGAATCATCATTCATAAATAGAATACAAACTATAGGCAAGCGCTTAATTCAATATTTGCCCATCGTCCTTTAAACACTCAACTAACGATGAAACACAAAATCTATTGTGCATTGGTCAATATCAATGTCAACAATGTTCTCTTATAAACGCATCCTGCATAGTGAATACAATGTTAGTTATTCTCCATGCTAAGCAGTGAGTTCTCAGTCGTGTATCAGGTAATACAACTTATTCACACTGATGTGTTCGTTCTCAACATTCAAAATGTTGTAGCAAAGTTCTTAAAAGCTTATGTGAATAATTTCATATGAGTGTGACATATAGGCCTAGTTTCTGTAGGGGAAGGTGCAGCTAGAGAAAGAGAGAAAGTAGGGGAAATAATTAATAAAAAAGGTTAGGAATTTTTTCTTAGATTTGGTGATAGAAGCAAAGAATTAGGAGGCGTTTGTATGCTTGTTTTCCATTTTCATTTTCTGTAGAAAATGCGATTTTCTAGAAAACGTGTTTGGTTTGCATTTTCAGCCTTGTTTTCCAGAAAATAATATAACGTTTTCTGGAAAACTAGAGAATGAAATAAAGTCATTTTCCAGAAAATAAGAAAATGTGATTTTCTAGAAAATAAAAATAGAAAATGGAGAAAAACAAACGCCCTCTTAGAGTTTCCCTTCTAACCATTTTCTTGGAGGCGAGAAAAGACGGAGGGAAACTTAAATTTGAAAAAATTATAAAAAATTGGGACAAATTAAGAAAAATTTTGCCTAGTTCTCTTCTTCCTTCTCCATTTTCACCAAAATAAATAAATAAATAAGGAGAAAGGCTGCGAGAGAAATTTTTTTGCTACCTTATTTCACTCCATATTTCCTTGTCTTGTAAGAAACATGATCTTAAGGTTTAGATGCTCGGACATTAGTGATCTTAACTAATTTTCAACCAAGAAGATGGAGCACAATCTTCCACAACTTCACCATCCAAATCAAACATATGAATCTGACCAACAAATAGCAACAAAGATTCCTCACCCTTCTTAATTGTTCAGAAGAAAAACCATCTATATATCAACCTTGAACTCCCTATGATGGACTAAAAAGCTTTAAATCATTCAACAATTAGCATAAGTTCACAATTAAGTTATACATTAGACATTTTGGTATTGTTTCCCTTCTTTCCACTGTACAATTAGATGATGTCACTTGTCAGATCAAGTTAGAATCATACATCTTCCACTTGCTTTAAAACACCACCAATTAGAAAGGAAAACATAGATATAGTTTTAATACAAGGAATTATCTAACTCAAGTTATTGTGATTGCTAGATAGATTTTATGAGTCATTGAGTTTTACGTAAATATCATTTTCAGTAATTAATACATTAAGTCAACTTTAACATTCCATGAAGAAAATCGTAGTAGATAAAACTAAAAATGTCCTAAAATACTAATATTAGTTTTATATTAACAAAGAATAGAAACTTGAGGAGGAATGCATGGTTTGAAATCTCGTGATAGGTGAAACAGTCGAAATGTATCGTTTTAATAAATTATTGAAACTTGATATTGCCCAACATCAAGACAATATCTCCTATGTCAATATATCAATCATGTCCACGAGTTTATGTCAACATTCGTCACCTTTGGTATGCTAAAATTGAGATAATGTATTCATTTATTTTATTTTGTAGTTTGTCTATAATTTCAAAATCATAGCATTCCAAATAGAAAGTAAATATAGATTATCTTTTTCTTTATCTCTTTCCTCCTTCCACCTCCAATTTACAATGGCACCATATATCGTCGGTATGTACCAAAATAGTATGGTTTCAATCAATGACTAAACATGGCAAGGCTTAAGTTTCTGAACCTTGATCTATCCATTTTATTTCTGACGGACTGAGAAGTTCTAAAAAGGTAAGAGTCCAACATAAATTGCCAATTTTTTATTATGCAAAGCATAATATTTATTGTCATCCCATGAATTTAAATAACTACTGAGATAACATTGATCTTCAACCAAATGTACGAAACAGATAAAACCCTTGGCAAAAAACATAAATGCAAGCTCTGACCAAGGTATACTGTGCAAGTTCTGAGAGCCTAATAATTCAGGGCGGTTTATGCATTAAACATAGAACTTAGATTCAATTCGACTCTTTGCTCAAGACAAATTAACAATGATAATGAAACATAAGCACAGTAATACTTTGCCACCAGATAAGCATGATAGTCATTGGCAATCATTAGAACTCAAAATTCAGAATATAATAGGAAAAGATAGTCCATTATTATTATTCACTACAAGATTTTATAGAAATGAACTGCTATAGGATGAATTGTAAAAATATCAATATATGACGGAGTTCATTTGGATAATACTACCGTCTTGCACCTCCAGGACGGCTAGACTCAAGCTTGATTTTCTTGCCTGCGATATCACTCCTGTTTAAAGAATGAAGTGCAGCTTCGGCAGCTCTCACATCATAAAATTCGATAAATTTATGATTATGCTTATGAGGTGTTTCACGTATCTGGAGGCAAAATTTCTATTTTCAGCATCCGTACCATTATAAGAGCAAAAAGTAAAAGCAACAATCAGAATACATATCACCTCTTTGATTTCGCCATAAGCGCCAAATATGTGATGAAGATCATCATTTGAAACAGATGAATCAAGGTTGAATACCACAAGTGTCCCCTGGTTTATGTCTTTCTCTGATGGATTGTCCTGACAATTAGAAATGAATCAACAAACAACAAGGTAAAAGTCTCTGGATACATTATCCACAATGGATGAACAAGTTTCTATGAAATAAAGAACCAAGCATCAAGGAATCAGAACGATAGGATATTTCACAGTTTAGGTCTAACCAGAGAAATCCAGTTTTCATTACCCTAGATGCCATTTCATTTTATTTAAAGCAACAAAGCAGTGCATGTTGAATTATTTGACAAGGATATAAATAGACTCTAAACTTTTAATTAGTACCAATTCCACCATAACAAATAGAGTAGTAAGTCTGCACATGTGATGTAGTTTACCTTTGGAATCGAAAAATGAATGTCAAGCTTCCTCCGCCTCAATGGCTTACTTTGAAGTGATTTCATCGCATTTCGGGCTGCTCTTATGTCATAGTAAGAAATCATAACAAAACCTCGATGTTTACAGGCAGTATAGATTGTCCGTATCTCACCATATTGCTGCAAAATTTCAGTATATCCAATCAATACTAGCTAACTCAGTGGCATTTAATATTCAACCCTAACAAACAGCTGTTGTGCAACAATACAAGGAAAATATCAATGACACAAGAAAAGCCAACCTCAAAAAGAGATTTTAACTCAGCATCTTCAACATTGCTATTAATATTTCGAACAAAAAGAGTTCTTGAAGGGTGTTCACCGAAAGGGTGTTCACCAGAAAATAAGCCATTTAGTCCACTTAGCTGCTCATTAGGTGCTTCTACAACAAGTTCAGAAGCTTTATTGGCATCAATAGTATCATCAACTTCTAGTTCCATACCTCCGCCACTGTAGAATATGTCATCATCAATATCACCTCTATTATTGACTCGACCAACAAATCCAATATCATCATTAACACCAGAAAGTAAATCATCATCATCAGGTAGAAGGTTTCCTATTGTTCGAGCTTCTAGTTCTTCCATTGATTGAAAAGGTTCATCTTCATCTAAGTTATTTTCATCTCTGGACTGACAGAAAGTGACATTGCTTGATGACAATTGCACTGCCTCATCAAAATGATAGAGATGATAGTCAAGATTACGTTTGGAAATCCACTAAAGCATGTAATAGACCACTGTAAAAGGAAACATTCATAGCAGAACATTGTCAAAAAATAACAGCACATTAACTCCACAAAGATGAAAAGGAACATACATTTTTTTACAAACATATCTGATAAAGAACTTGAGAAAAATCTGTCATAAAGGGATCCACTCTGATGTTTGGGTTCCCTGATTGCAGAAGTAGATAGACTGGAAAGATCAGATTGGAGAGATGAACAATGATCAACATCTTTCCACGAATTTGATATGCCAATCATCTGCTCCCTCTGCATACAAAGTCCACCCTGCCCTAGATTTCTCTGGGAGTGAGTTCCTGCCATAGGAAACTTAATTAGTGGAGATGAAACTGACTAATTTATAGACGTCAATGTCATTTCTTGTACTCCTGCAGTGGACACACTTGAATACATGGTAGTGCAGGAAGAAAAAGTAGAGAAAACAAAAGCCTCCAATAAGGATTCACAAAATTCAGAAACAATAAGCTAATCTATAGGCAATATACCAAAATTTAGTTACTTTCCAAACTCCTGCCAACCGCATGGAAATCTACTTCATCTTACGCCTTTACTCAATTTGAAAAGCTTACTAAATGAGTTGCAAGACAGACTAGACAGAACCCAAACTTAAAATCCCAAAAATAGCTCACACATCAATCTTTTAAATGGAAGGTTTTAAAAACTTCCCATTTATATCTCACACGGCAATCTTTAATATGGAAGGTAGTAAAACTTCCCATTGATAGCTAACACAACAATCTTTGAATGGAAGGCTGCAAAAACTTCCAAATGATAACGCTCAGAAAAATCTTTTAAATGGAAAGCTGTAGACTTTCTAAAATGGCCGACCATGTGTGCATATCTTCAATGAGCTGTGCAGGAGTTTGGTGCATTCCCAAAGGAATTATTTAAAATAGCCCTTGAACGCGAAGAAATAACACTTCAGACTGTCTTTTGCAATCTCTTAACCAGTTCCAATAATTTACCATTGAAGCCAGTAAAGTGGAACATGAGACTCATTCTCATAGGGTTACAGATAGATCCCAACATGCAGAAAGGTAAGCATCATTAACAGTCAATACAAACGTTAAAGAAAATTTTATTGCTCACCGTGATGATCAATCTCTGAGCCTGATTTCTTCAATCCAACTTGCCTCTGCAATAATAGATATATCAAAAAGGCAAACACAGAAAATTGAGGTGTCGTATGGTAAAAATAATATCAATGTTTCTCAATGGAAAACGAGAGAGAGAGAGAGAGAGCCGATCAACTAGAGGGAGATGTAATCAGGAAAGAGAGCACAAGGTCACTTATTTATTCTTGTAAACCTAGGTAATTACCTCTGTTAGAAAGACTAGCTCCTCGAAGAAGAGGGAAGAGTCCTCAGAATTCCCAACAAATGGAGACAGGCCATTATGTTCCATGATTCTAGTCGGCATCTCGTGGCAACAGAGGAGAAATGAGCCCAATATCCTTTTTGGATAATGTCAGTTGTCCTCAGTCAAAGGTCACTCTCTGCCGCAGATCCAAGCAAAAAGACAGAATCAGATCAAGCTACCACTATATCCTCGTCAATGAAACAGTCGAGAAGACGATTAATCTCTTTAAACCAGCAGAAAGGAGGAGAAGAAAAGATAAAAGGATCAAACTGCTTGACAAGAAAATGGCGAGGCTTCAAATTTTTTCCCCAAAAAAAAAAAAGAGTAACATTTGATCTCAAAAATTGCTTCTTTTGTCAGCGAAAGAAACGGAACCAACAATTGAAGTTAAAGCATGGACAAAAAGAAAATGCGCTAACATTCAAACCGATCTGATAAGACAAAAACAAAGGCAAGTGGAAAGATTAGAGGAATTCGATTTTTTAAGCACGGGATCTCTGACCTCAAAAACTAATCTTTACCAACAGATCGCTTAAATTATGTATCGCAGATAAAACCAGAACTCTAATCCAGTAAAATAAATAGGAGAAGAAAAAAAACTCACCAGATTGCTCTCTCTTCCATCAAACCACAGACTGCGTGAAAAAGCATGAACGGAGCTGAAGCGGCCAGTAATTTAAAACAAGTTACTCGCGGAAGAATAGATTACAACGACTCAACGAGCAAGGAAGGTAATTCCACCACGGACTGTTCGTCTGGCATTCATGCCGTGCCGGAACGTTCAAACCCTTCCTTCAATGTCACTTCCATCTTTTCCCCTCCAACGCTATCAGGACGAGAGATCCGCCTCCCCTCCGCCGCATTCCAATATCATTTTTTTTTTTGCCCCCCACTCCCCACACTTCCTCCCTCTTCTTAGTGTTTGTCGTTTCTCGAGATTCGGTCCGGCGACACCTAGTCCGGTGAGGAGCTCAACTCCACCAAACCTTAAACGGTTCACGGCATGAATCACCGCGCGCAGTCCACCTCTTCGAAAAGAAGCGGAGAAGAGCAGAGCGATGATAGAAGGGGAGGCTGGAGGCGAAGATCGAGGACCGGAGAAAGCGCGCGGACGACCAGACCACCGCGGCAGTGGCGAGGGGGTTCGGGGGGAAGGGCGGATTGGGAGCTGGTGGGAATTAAAAAAATTGATTATATTGCGACAAACGGGGAGGAAGACGAAGACGGAAACGGCGGTGGTGCCGTGCCGTTATTTTGGCTATGTCCTGTTGCGGAGTTACATAACGCTTCGGGACACCATCGGCCACGTGGCGTTCCGATCTGAAGTAGAGTCCCAACGTTCGAATCACGCAACGGAATCTATCGCTATGAGGGAATATCTCAGTCGTCCATTGACACTATCACCCTCAACATTTCCTACAATTTACTCACTTTTTTTCCAGTTAATTTCAGTAGACTCCATCCTTAATAGATGAATCTGAAGTCTGAACGGTTAGAAAGTCAACTATCATATGTTATCGGAATTTTTTTTTAAGGAATACTAAACCTAAATATATTGATGGTCGGATCTTTATATATATACTTTTTGAATTTATCCCGACAGTTATTCTCGTATAAACTGATAGTTAACATATAAAATTATCATTTTAAAATTTAAAGGTTAAAATTTAATAAAGTTACTATGTCTGTCCTCCTCACACGTTAAGCAAACATCCGAACTAGTAATCTTCGTAATTTAACTCTTCCAGTGTTAACCATGGGATAGATTGGAAGAGCAAGCGAATCGCCTTTTGCCACTTTTAGATTTATCCTAATAGTCTGTAAAAAATTTATATGAATCCGAACCGATCGTCTATTAGCTGACTTGATTAATCATCCGGGACAAAATTAATAATAATAATAATAATCATAATAATAATTTAGGCTAATTAAATTGTAGCAAAGTGATAATAATTTGAATGATGAACCAGGTAACTGGTAAATCAGGGATGATCAATTCGGTCTCATGGAAATTTTTTATCGGTCATTAGGGTAAATCGGGAAGCACTCGCAGCGGGCGATCCAGAAGCCCAGGATCCCAGGTTCGTGTCTCATTTGGAGGAAAAATTTCTGAAAAATATATCAGAGTTGGGATCGACTCGCAGATGTCTGAGATGACGATTAATTACTTTTCGCTGAACCATAGCCCCGAAGGTAAAAAAAAGTTAATAATTAGAACATACAAAAGACACTTAGATAATTATACTTGAGCTTTTGGTAGGATGTGATTTTGTTTAGGGCCGCAAACAAATCAAGTAAGTTAAATTTTGAAAAATTCAAGATTATTTGATGAGATAATTGAGACAAATTAAATCTAAAATGAATGAAGTCCTGGAAATAATCATTCAAGTTTAACATGATTTATTTTTTACTAACATTGTTTGACATCATTTATTTTTTACGAGCTTAGTGTAGATATGATCGAATTCTCAATTTTACTTGAAATTTTTATTTATTTGATTGATTATTAAATTTCATAATGGTTAATTGGAGAAAACTCCCCAATCTCAAACTGACCTTTGCATGCACTCCCCACTTGATAAATTCTTTGTATTCACTCCCTGATGGATTGAGTATAAAAGAGTGAAAACTCAGTATACATTGTAAAGATTTGAGTATAAATTGTTTGAGATTGAGTACTAATTTAAGAAATTTGAGTACAAAATTTCGGTGACCTCTCATGTGAAAATCTTGATGTGGTGAGTATAAAAGAGTGAAAACTCAGTATACATTATAAAGATTTGAGTATAAATTATTCGAGATTGAGTACTAATTTAAAAAATTTGAGTATAAAATTTCGGTAACCCCTCATATAAAAATCTTGATGTGGTGGATGCAACCTCACATACTCAAATTTCTAAATTTTATACTCAAATTTTTTTCAAATAATACTCAATCTAAATAAATTCATACTTAAATTTTGATAATATATACTGAAATTTTTACTATATACTGAAACAATGTATACTCAAAATTTTTCAAATAATACTCGAATTTCTTAAATTAGTACTCAATCTCAAACGATTTATACTCAAATCTTTACGATTTATACTGAATTTTTACTCTTTTATACTAATAAAAAAAATAACACACAAAACTGTCTTGTCAATCCCCATTAGGGAGTGCATGCAAAGAAATTTTTGATTGGGGAGTACATGCAAAGCCAAGTTTGATGTTAGGGAGTTTTCTCAAATTTTCCCTTAAAGTTATATAGTAGGTGTATTAATAAACATAAATCATGAATATTTTTCAAGTACATTTAATTTATGAAAATACATTATCCAAGTGATTTTAACGAGTTAAAATACATTATTAATTTATGAAAAATATTCATAAAATAGAACGTAAACAATTTAACTTAGATATATAGTTTTACTTAAAATAGATTTCATAAAATACTAATTGAACATATATAGTTTTACTTAGATATATAGTTCGTTCATAAAATAGAACATATATATTTTCAATTTTACTTAAAATAGATTTCATAAAATACATTATTAATTTATGAAAAAATACATTATCTAAGTTTATATATATATATATATATATATATATAATATCCGCAGGAAATATAGTGGAGCTGAATTGAAATGCAATAGTAGTAGGGAGAGCTCGCGCGGGCATACCTGCGGTAGGAGGAATGAAGAGTTTATATAGCCGGGGGAGCTGACAACTCTTGTCCGTGTTGACGAGACAAGAGTGTGATACCTGTCAGCTCGTATGAGAGCACTGAGTAGTGGCGCGGCATGGCGCGGGGTGCTCGAGCAGTACGAAAGTACTGGATCGGCGGACTGACCGTGAGATATGTTAGAGATGAGTAAGGTGTGCAATATCCCGATAGCAAGGTCGTACCCGGGATATAATGACATAGGGGGGCATAGGGGCAAGGTAGCCCGTATCCCGAGCATCGACCGGCGGGTCCGAGTGTCAAGGACCGGGTCGGGTAATGGCCAATGAGCGTGGGTAGTCACGCGTTCGACTGGGAGAGTTGAGGCGCAGGGTACGCCTTGAGTCGGGGGTTTATCGAGTTGTGTCTAGCAGATTCTGTTAGATGTCCGGTCTTTGAGAGGCCGCAGGAGCATGGGTCGTCACGTGTCTGATCGGATCGTCCGACCCCGATCGGGATCGGGGAAAGGGTCAAGATAACCGAGCCAGGAGGATCTTGGGGCCGACCTGACTGACCCTGCTCGTCGCTGGCTGGCTAGCGCCCTGGGGAGCTCTCTATCTTAGGGACCCCTCGGGGTGAGGTCTCAGGTGGTCCACCTGCTGGACCCACATGGTGCCAGGCGGGTTGGCTAAGCGGGCCATACTACCCGTAGGCAAGGTCGGGATCACAAGCGTCCCCCTCGAGTCTAGTCGAATGAGGCGTCGAGTCTGATTGACTGGACTAACATCCGCTAAAATGAGCCTGGCGCGCCAGGACAGCCCGACCCTTTGTTGCGACCCTTGGCGGGCCTTTGATGGGTAAGCATCCTGGTCGGCCGTCTATGTTGTTGGAACTTGGATGGCTAGAGAGAGGGGGTGAATATAGCCAGACACCCACTTCTTTCAATTTTAGGTTTCTCTGCAGTTGGGTTAGTAGCACAGCGGAAGCAAAAACAGAGTTGCAGAAATTAAAACCTAAACTAAGCACGAACACAAAACGCTAACTAAGAGGATTTACAAGGTTCGGGGATAACTTGCCCCTACTCCTTGGCATGCCCGTAAGGTGGGCTATCCCTTAATCGTCGGCAGATCAAGCCTCGAAAAATCTGGATAAAATGCAACCTCCTTCTCGGTGGAGTAACCTCTCCACAGCGTTTCAAGATGGATCAAGTATAAAGTACAGGAAACACAAGAAGGATCTTACTTAACACTTAGAACCACAAGAACACAAGCAAACTTCTCCCGAGCTCCACTCAACGCAAATCTCACGCAAGAACTCCCTTCTTCGTGTCTTCTCGCTGATGGACTCGTCAAGCTTCTTGTTTCTCTTCCAAGTGCTCAAGTAACAGAAGGTTGCTTCAAGGATCACAGTTGCTTGCTCAAGATGATGGAACAAGTTGTCGCAAGAGCACAATGTGGAGAACTTCGTTGCTGAGACTTGTTCGCCACCAAGCGCTTAAGTCTCAGCTCACTGATCGTCAGGTCACCACCTCACTGCAGCCTCCAGTTGCTCACCTGCAACAGCCAGCTACCACTGAGCTCTCCTGGACTCCCTGAGCTTCCCTCAGCCAAGCTCCAGTCAGCAGCTCCAGCAGTGTTAGCATCCTTTGCAACCTGAGATGGAAAACGGACAAACCTGCTCCAAGGAAAGACTCCCATTGACTCTCCTTGAGTGTTTGAATTCATTCCTGTCACCTGCACACTTGATCAGATCATTAGCACAGCAAATCAAGCAGAGAATCAAGTATCAAAGATTAAGAGCAGAGAAATCAGATGTGTTCAGACGTGATCAGAGCGTTTGATAGTGCATTTTGAATTAAAGTGATCGGTCACCGGACCGATCAGAGAGCCTCCTGATCGGTCACCGGACCGATTAAAGAGGGTTTAGACCGATCAGGCTCCATCCTGATCGGTCCCCAACGCGTAATCAAAAATAGCGACTTCTCCGGGATTCGATCACCAGACCGATCCCAAGTCATGGATCGGTCACCAGACCGATCCACCCCTTTGCAGGGCGATTTCCCAACTTCGCAGTCCAATCCTCCTGATCGGTCACCAGCCCGATCAGGGCATGCTTAGACCGATCAGGCTCCATCCTGATCGGTCATAGTGAGGAACTCGTGACACTTGATCATTCACCAGAACGATCTGAACAGTATCCCTGATCGGTCACCGGACCGAACAGGAGCCAAGCAGTAAGGTTCCCAAAACCTGTATGCTCCCTGATCGGTCACCAGACCGATCAGGAGCCGAGCAGGAAGTGAACTCTAAGCTCCTTGATCGGTCACCAGACCGATCAGGAGCTGAGTAGTGAGTGAACTCTATGCTCCCTGATCGGTCACCAGACCGATCAGGAGCTGAGCAGTAAGTTCCCAAACTCACTGTATGCTTCCTGATCGGTCACCAGACTGATCAGTCATAGCTGGATCGGTCACCAGACCGATCCACGAGGGAACTTCGTGCCAACTTCCCTGATCGGTCACCAGACCGATCCAGGCAAGCCCAAATGCACTCCAAGTCACGAGAACAAGCCTCCAGCCCTTCTCTGACTCGTGCCATGCCCAGTCTCACTCACCGGGACTTCACCAAGCTAGGACCTGGCCCTCCAAGCCGGGATTTCATCCAACCTAGCCCTCCAAGCTATGACCTGGCCCTCCAAGCCGGGATTTCATCAACCTAGCCTCTCAGGCTAGGACCTAGCCCTCCAGGCTAGGACCTAGCCCTCCAGGCTGGATTTCATCAACCTAGCCCTCCAGCTGGACCTGGCCCTCCAATCCAGGACTTTCACACCTAACCCTCCAGGTTAGGACTTTTCCACACCTAGCCTCCAAGCTAGGATTTTTCCACACCTAACCCTCCAGGTTAGGACTTTTCACACCTAGCCCTCCAAGCTAGGATTTTTCCACACCTAACCCTCCAGGTTAGGACTTTTCACACCTAGCCCTCCAAGCTAGGATTTTTCCCCACACCTAACCCTCCAGGTTAGGATTTCATCAAACCTAGTTCCACTAGGTATGCCTAGTCCACAC
>JAGFNQ010005090.1:124444-224282 GCA_024364735.1 Boesenbergia rotunda
ATAAGTCATCTAATTTTACAATAGATAAATCCTTGGATACTTTATAGGCATCCACCATGGATGACCACAAAGCATTCCTTGGAAATGCTTTCAAGACATACCTCACAAGGTCACGATTCTCGACCTTTTCATCAATTGAATGAAGTCCATTAAGAACTTCCTTAAACCGGCTATGGAGCTCACTTACCGACTCATTCTCCTTCATGGAGAGATTTTGAAGTTGATTGAGGAACAAGTCCCTCTTTGCAATCCTCGAGTCCCGGGTGCCTTCATGGAGCTCTATGAGTTTGTTCCACAAGTCTTTTGCACTCGTGAAGGGACCAACCTTGATGAGTTGGTCTTTGTTCATGCCGCATTGTAGAGTGACAACCGCCTTAGCATCGGCTTCACTCTTCCTTGTTTGTTCGGCAGTCCACCGAGATGATTCGAGTTCCTTGCCTTCATCATCCTTAGGAGGGATGAATCCTTCCTTCACCGCGAACCACGTATGAATATCCATCTTCAAATAATATTTCATCTTTGATCTCCAATATTGGAAGTCGGCGCCATCAAAGAATGGAGGTCGGGTGGTGGAGAAGCCTTCTCTCAAAGTCATCTTGTTGAGAACTCTCGGTTGTTAAGCCGTAAACAGAGCACCTTGCTCTGATACCACTTGTTGGGAACGAGATGACTATAGAGGGGGGGGGTGAATATAGACAATCGCTTGCCCCTTGAAAACTTATCACGATTTCTGCAACTCAAATATCAGTAGCACAGCGGAAAGAATGGAAAACAGAGTATACAGAAAAACAAATGAGAGCAAAGCACACACAACTAGCATGATCGCTAACAAGGAGGGTTTACAAGGTTCGGGGATAACTTGCCCCTACTCCTTGGCGTGCCCTTGAGGTGGGCGATCCCTTGATTGTCGGCAGATCAAGCCCCGGTTAACACCGGATATGAAGCAACCTCCTTCTCGGTGGAGAAACCTCTCCACAGTGTGTTTCAAACAATGATATATAATGAGCACAATGAAACAACAACAAGAAAGATCTTACTCAAACACTTAGCAAGGATTAAACACAGCAAGCTTCCCGAGCTCCACCCAGTGGCGATCTCACGCAGACCCCTGTCTGCTTCGTGTCTTCCCACTGTCGGACTCCCAGCTTCTTGTTTTCTCCTTCAAGCGCTCAAGTATGATGAATGCTTCTCAATAGCTTGCTTAGAATGGATGAAGAACTCAAGAACAGCAAGCTTCTAGTAGCAGAACGCAAGAACACACAGGTTTTCAAAACTGAATCTCATTTTTTGAACTCAACTCTCGCGTTCCTTTTTGTTTCTCCGCCAAGCGACAGGTGACACCATCTCTGTAGCTCCCAGCTACTCCTTTGCCAACGCCAGCCTCTACTGAGCTATCTCTGGACTCACTGAGCTCCTCAGTCGAGCTCCAGTCTTAGCTCCAGTCCGCAGCTCGCCGTTGCAACCTGAGATGGGAAAAGGGACAAACCTGCTCCAAGGAAAGCACTCTTTGACTTCTCCTTGAGTGTTTGAATCCTCCCCTGTCACCTGAAACTCAATCAGAGCATTAGAGCAGAAGATCACAAAGCATATCACATACATCAGCAAATCGGATACGATCAGACGCTCTGACGACGTCTGACAGTGAAATTTGAATTAAAGTGATCGGTCACCGGACCGATCCAGGGTGTGTGGATCGATCACCAGACCGATCCACTGCTTTGCTGGGATTCCCAGCTCTCGCAGCTATACACGCCTGATCGGTCACCGGACCGATCAGGGTGAATCCTGATCGGTCACCAGACCGATCAGATTGGATCCTGATCGGTCACCCAGACCGATCAGAGCAGATGAACAGTTGTTTTTTAATCAATTCCAAGATCCCTGATCGGTCACTAGACCGATCCAAGACTCTGATTTGCAAGGGAACTCACTCACCGTTTGCTCCCTGATCGGTCGCCAGACCGATCAGGAGCAAGACAGCAAGGAAGCAGCCTGCTCCCTGATCGGTCTCCGGATCGATCAGGAGCCACACAGTAGATTCCCAATCTCACTGTGCGCTCCCTGATCGGTCACCAGACCGATCCACTAAGGAGTAGCGTGCCAACAGTCCCTGATCGGTCACCAGACCGATCCAGTGACTCTACCCAGCCCTCCAAGCTAGGGATTCATCCACCTTAGCCCTCCAAGCTAAGGATTTTTCCATCTAACTCTCCAAGTTGGGAATTTGCACCTAACCCTCCAAGTTAGGACTTTTCACCTAGCCCTCCAAGCTAGGACTTTTCACCTAGCCCTCCAAGCTAGGACTTTTCACCCAACTCTTCCGAGTTAGAACATCATCCAACCTAGCCCTCCAAGCTAGGCACCTGACCCTCCAAGCCAGGACTTTTTCACCTAATTCTCCAGGATGAGAATTTGCACCTAGCCCTCCAAGCTAGGACTTTTCACCCAACCCTTCCGAATTAGGACTTTTCCAACACCTAACCTCCCAGGTTAGGATTTTCAACACCTAGCCTTCCAAGCTAGGATTTTCCACACCTAACCTCCCAGGTTAGGA
This sequence comes from Boesenbergia rotunda, assembly GCA_024364735.1. Classification (NCBI taxonomy): domain Eukaryota; kingdom Viridiplantae; phylum Streptophyta; class Magnoliopsida; order Zingiberales; family Zingiberaceae; genus Boesenbergia; species Boesenbergia rotunda. Next base: position 126,999 of record JAGFNQ010005090.1, read on the forward strand.
TTTTCCAACATCATGCCTAATCCTCGATTAGGACTTAATCATAATCATCACAATCATCACACCTAACCTCCCAGGTTAGGGTTTTCCATATCATGCCTAATCCTCGATCAGGACTTAATCATAATCCACCTAACCTCCCAGATTAGGATTTTCCATATCATAATCATCCTCCTAAACTAAAATCGTTGTCAACACCAAAACAACAATCAGGGCCAGACTGCATCATATATATATTGATCCTGTCGCGAAGCGAGGTGGCGGCCCCAAGGGCCAGATGGTCTCCCGGGCGTCACGAGCGGGTGAGGTGGTGCTGATCTGGCTCCGAGCTGGCTATGGCCTTCAAAACGATGACCGTTGGCAAAACTCGACGGGGTTTTCCCCGGTCAGGCACTCCGACGGTCAAGTCAATATCCGCAAGAAATATAGTGGAGCTGAATTGAAATGCAGTAGTAGTAGGGAGAGCTCGCGCGCGCATACCTGCGGTAGGAGGAGTGAAGAGTTTATATAGCCGGGGGAGCTAACAACTCTTGTCCGTGTTGACGAGACAAGGGTGTGATACCTGTCAGCTCGTATGAGAGCACTGAGTAGTGGCGCGACATGGCGCGGGGTGCTCGAGCAGTACGAAAGTACTGGGTCGGCGGACTGACCGCGATATATGTTAGAGATGAGTAAGGTGTGCAGTATCCCGATAGCAAGGTCGTACCCGGGATATAATGACATAGGGGGGCATAAGGGCGAGGTAGCTCGTACCCCGAGCGCCGACCGACGGGTTCGAGTGTTAAGGACCGGGTCGGGTAATGGCCAATGAGCGTGGGTAGTCACGCGTTCGACTGTGAGAGTTGAGGCGCAGGGTACGCCTTGAATCGGGGGTTTATCGAGTTGTGTCTAGCTGATTCTGTTAGATGTCTGGTCTTTGAGAGGTCGCAGGAGCGTGGGTCGCCACGCGTCTGATCGGATCGCCCGACCCCGATCGGGATCGGGGCAATGGTCAAGATAACCGAGCCAGGAGGATCTTGGGGTCGACCTGACTGCCCCTGCTCGTCGCTGGCTGGCTAGCGCCCCGAGGAGCTCTCTAGCTTAGGGACCCCGCGGGGTGAGGTCTCAAGTGGTCCACCTGCTGGACCCACATGGTGCCAGGCGGGCTGGCTAAGCGGGCCATACTACCCGTAGGGAAGGTCAGAATCACAAGCGTCCCCCTCGAGTCTAGTCGAATGAGGCGTCAAGTCTGACTGACTGGACTAACATCCGCTAAAACGAGCCTGGCGCGCCAGGACAGCCCGACCCTTTGTTGCGACCCTTGGTGGGCCTTTGATGGGTAAGCATCCTGGTCGGCCGTCTATGTTGTTGGAACTTGGATGGCTAGATAGGGGGGTGAATATAGCCAGACACCCACTTCTTTCAATTTTAGGTTTCTCTGCAGTTGGGTTAGTAGCACAGCGGAAGCAAAAACAGAGTTGCAGAAACTAAAACCTAAACTAAGCACGAACACAAAACGCTAACTAAGAGGATTTACAAGGTTCGGGGATAACTTGCCCCTACTCCTTGGCGTGCCCGTAAGGTGGGCGATCCCTTGATCGTCGGCAGATCAAGCCTCGGAAAATCTGGATAAAATGCAACCTCCTTATCGGTGGAGTAACCTCTCCACAGCGTTTCAAGATGGATCAAGTATAAAGCACAGGAAACACAAGAAAGATCTTACTTAGCACTTAGAACCACAAGAACATAAGCAAACTTCTCCCGAGCTCCACTCAACGCAGATCTCACGCAAGAACTCCCTTCTTTATGTATTCTCGCTGATGGACTCGTCGAGCTTCTTGTTTCTCTTCCAAGTGCTCAAGTAACAGAAGGTTGCTTCAAGGATCACAGTTGCTTGCTCAAGATGATGGAACAGAGTTGTCGCAAGAGCACAATGTGGAGAACTTCGTTGCTGAGACTTGTTCGCCACCAAGCGCTTAAGTCTCAGCTCACTGATCGCCAGGTCACCACCTCACTGCAGCCTCCAGTTGCTCACCTGCAACAGCCAGCTACCACTGAGCTCTCCTGGACTCCCTGAGCTTCCCTCAGCCAAGCCCCAGTCAGCAACTCCAGCAGTGTCAGCATCCGTTACAACCTGAGATGGAAAACGAACAAACCTGCTCCAAGGAAAGACTCCCATTGACTCTCCTTGAGTGTTTGAATCCATTCCTGTCACCTGCACACTTGATCAAATCATTTGCACAACAAATCAAGCAGAGAATCAAGTATCAGAGATTAAGAGCAGAGAAATCAGATGTGTTCAGACGTGATTAGAGCGTCTGATAGTGCATTTTGAATTAAAGTGGTCAGTCACCGGACCGATCAGAGAGCCTCCTGATCGGTCACCAGACCGATCAGGATGGGTTCAGACCGATTAGGCTCCATCCTGATCGGTCCCCAACGCGTAATCAAAAATCGCGACTTCTCTAGGATCCGATCACCAGACCGATCCCAAGTCATGGATCGGTCACCAGACCGATCCCATGTCGTGGATCGGTCACCAGACCGATCCTAAGTCATGGATCGGTCAACAGACCGATCCACCCCTTTGCAGGGTGATTTCCCAGCTTCGTAGTCCAACCCTCCTGATCGGTCACCAGCCCGATCAGGGCATGCCTAGACCGATCAGGCTCCATCCTGATCGGTCATAGTAAGGAACTCGCGACACTTGATCGTTCACCAGAACGATCTGAACAGTATCCCAGATCGGTCACCGGACCGAACAGGAGCCAAGCAGTAAGGTTCCCAAAACCCACTATATGCTCCCTGATCGGTCACCAGACCGATCAAAAGCCGAGCAGGAAGTGAACTCTAAGCTCCCTGATCGGTCACCAGACCGATCAGGAGCTGAGTAGTGAGTGAACTCTATGCTCCCTGATCGGTCACCAGACCGATCAGGAGCTGAGCAGTAAGTTCTCAAACTCACTGTATGCTTCCTGATCGGTCATCAGACCGATCAGTCATAGCTGGATCGGTCACCAGACCGATCCACGAGGGAACTTCGTGCCAACTTCCCTGATCGGTCACCAGACCGATCCAGGCAAGCCGAAATGCACTCCAAGTCACGAGAACAAGCCTCCAGCCCTTCTCTGACTCGTGCCATGCCCAGTCTCACTCACCGGGACTTCAACCTAGCCCTCCAAGCTAGGACCTAGCCCTCCAAGCCGGGATTTCATCCAACCTAGCCCTCCAAGCTAGGACCTGACCCTCCAAGCCGAGATTTCATCAACCTAGCCCTCCAGGCTAGGACCTGGCCCTCCAGGCCGGGATTTCATCAACCTAGCCCTCCAGGCTAGGACCTAACCCTCCAAGCCAGGACTTTTCACACCTAACCCTCCAGGTTAGGACTTTTCTACACCTAGCCCTCCAAGCTAGGATTTTTCCACACCTAACCCTCCAGGTTAGGACTTTTCACACCTAGCCCTCCAAGCTAGGATTTTTCCCACACCTAACCCTCCAGGTTAGGATTTCATCAAATCTAGTTCCATTAGGTATGCCTAGTCCACGACCAGGACTTAATCTCAATCATCTCATCAACCTAAACTAAAATCGATGTTAACACCAAAATAACAATCAGGATCAGACTGCATCAACATATGTCACATCATTTGTCCCTTCACCTTCTGCTACCCGGGATGCCCGAGCAGATTCAAATCTCCTGTATTAATTATCACGGCTAATTGCTACCACATGTGTCGCTTCACCATTGCCTCCTCTAGCGACGAGGTGTCCGCCGCCTGTTCGGCGGATGATGAGATCATGCATGGGCCACCTCGTCCCCCGGGCCCTCTTGGGCCTGATCGGATGACTATCGCCCACCGCCGCTTCTGCTACGACCTGCCATCAAGCGGCCCTCACGGCTCCTGAGGTACTATAAATAGGTAGTTATCCTACCACTTTTATCGTCGCATTTTTACTTTTTACACTGGTGTGTCGTGCCTCTTTCTCCGGCTAGGGTTTCGACGAAACACATTGCCCCGTCCTTCTCCGACGATCTCTCCCCCGGTTGGATTTCTCTCTTTCACTTGCTCCGAATGGCTTCCTCATCTCACCGTCCGCACCCTTGGTATGTCACCATGGTGTCCGTCCTTGATGCCCATGACCTCGAGGCGATGAAGGCAGATTTCCATATTCCTTCCGACCATCAACTCCAACTGCCCTTTGCTGCCGACCAACCTGCGAGGCCTCCACGACATTACATTACCATTTCTCGGGATCACTTGCAAGCCGGTCTACGCTTCCCGATTCATCCTTTCATTGTGGATGTCTGCCGTTATTTCCGCTTCAATTTCTGCCAGTTATCTCCCAATGCTATCTGTCTGCTCTGTGGGTCAATTATCATCTTTCAGTTATATCGGATTCCCTTTCGAGTCAAGCTGTTTTATTACTTGTTTTCCCTAAAAAGGCAAGAATTGGGCGACTTCTTCTTCCAAGCCCGTCCCCGCACTTCCTTCCTATCGAAGCTTCCGTCCTCCAATAAGGGCTGGAAGGAACAGTATTTTTATGTACGCCCAATCGCGTAACCGACTTGGCCGACTGATTTTCAGGCGGACCTTCCTCAACCATCGCCTCTGCACAAAGACTTCCGAAATTTTCCCGAGTTCCAATTCGCCTTCTCCAAGGTCGGGGGTTGGCACTTCCCTGGCGGGCTGCTATTGCGCGAGGATATCCTGTCTGTGTTCGGGCTTAGTCCTGCGCCGATTCACCGGCCTGCTTCTTTTGGTAAACCCCTTTTCTCCTTCCTCGTTTCTTTACTGCCAATTGATTATTGTTCGCCTGATAGCTACTATGATGCACCCGGCTGCCCCCAAGGGGGGTTACGGGCTGGAGCCTACTGAGCTGGAGGCGCATATGTTGGAGCTGCTGAACGAGCGGGATGTGCGAGCAGCGGAACTGCGAGCTGAGCAGGAAGCGCACGCAGAACTGCTGACAGAGCAGAGGGCAGCTCTCTCGGGTTCTGGGTCGCCCCACTCTATTCCTCCCGGTCTCGCGCCTGAGGATGAGGAGACTTCCTGATCTGGCCCAGAGGATTCCAACCTCTGAGTCGCGTGTTGAGGCGCCCGCGCGGTGCTGAGCCCGCACTTGACCCGGCCGACCCGACAGAAGCTTCTTCTGGTCGGCCAAGTAAAAGGCAAAAAGGCAAGGTGCCTATGACCGACCCCCCTGCGCCGCCGTCTTCTTCCCTTCCGATGCTTCCAATGGAGTCAGCTGCTGTCCCGTCAGGGGGGCTTCCTCGACCCAGTCGGGGGAGCCTACCGAGGAGCGTCTGATGCACGTGTTGCCGCCCTCGCATCCGACCTGCTTATGAGTATGGTGGTGCCGAGCGGTACAGCCTCCATGCAGTCGCAGGATGTTCGACTGCACGGCACGATATTAGACCAGTACCTGCATGGTCTGCGCGAGAGCAGCTTCCGTGATCCGAGTGTTTGGGCGGATAATTTTATGGCGACGGCCACACAGGTATGCTTACACCTCCTCTGCTGTTTGCCTCTTTTTCGGTCGGGGTACTTAGCAAGTCTTTTCTCCGACCCCACAGTTTTGGGTCACGAGCTACAACATGTGTATGTCCATGCTGGGCCATGCCAAGCTCGATATCGCGCCGAACGACGAGTGGAGCATCTCAAGGCTCGACTCCGGCATACTCAGTTGGCTTCTGGCGATGCCTCTCTAAACAGCATGAGGGCGGAAGTGATCGGCCTTCAGGACCTGCTGGATCAGGCGAAGGACGAGCTGGAGACCTCCAAAGAACAGATTGTATCGGGCGACACTGCAGCGGCTCAAGCGCAACGCCGAGTTGCCCAAGCCGAACATACGCAACTCCGTACTTGGAAAATCAAGGACCAGGTACAAGCGGAGCTCTTGAAGACTCAGGTCGAGCTCCAGGAGGCAAATCAGGCTGTCCAACCTTTATGCGCGCAATTGGCGATCAAGGAGCAGGAGGTCGGTTCACTGACCAACCAACTGCATGCCCAAGATGAGGAGCTGGAGAAGCTGCACGAACGCCAAGCGTCTTGGGATGTAGCTCGGGCAGAGCTAGAGGAGCTTCGCACCTATAAGGAGACTAAAGCCGATAGGTTGGAAGCCCATAGGCTCGAGTGTATCAACTCCAAGGCCCATTCTGATCAGATCTCGGAGCGTCTCCGAGTCATATTGATGCACCAAGCGATCAGCACGATCGGCAACTTAAGCAAGGTGGGTACCTATCCCCCGACATGCCTCCCACAACCATCCAACTTCGAGACATGTCCAAGGACCTGCCCGACATAACCAGCCAACCTTTCAAGTGAGGGTCGGGCCCCTGACTTTATTCTTTCTTTGCGTGCAGAGGCGGTTGGTCCTCTGATTTTGTAACACTTTGGCTTTTTGAGTGCAATCTTTCCTGTTTGCTCGAACTTTTTCAAATGTAGCTGCCTTTACTTTCAAATATTAACGATCCGAGCACTAGCGAGATCGAGTCGGGCGAGAAGTCGAACGCTTGACTTAGTTTTTACGAGCCGCTCGTCCAGACGCTTACGTGAAGAAACTTCTAGGTGTCTGCGGCTTGGGCGAGCACACTCTCGGGCAGCTAGACCCTGCAAGCATTCCAGTTGAATGCCTGGGCATTACAACTTCAGGCTGTAAGTCCTTCGGGTCGGCTGACTGAGAGCCGGGCAGCTGGCTGGGGCAAGCTTGAGGGCTCATTCGCCGATGAGCCACCCAAATACACGAGATGAACTTTTCTGTCGACTATCACTCGGGGAGTGTGGGTCGCCACGCGTCCGCTCAAAGGTCGAGTCGAGGAAACTGCAGGAGCATGCCCGTAAGGGTTTGGCCACTTGGTCGAGTCAGGTCCGGGGAGCATGGACCGCCACGCGTCCGACCGAGACCCGAACCAAGGGATTAGTGGGAGCTGGCCTGTAAGGGTTTGGCCACTTGGTCGAGTCAGGTCCGGGGAGCATGGACCGCCACGCGTCCGATCGGGACCCGAACCAAGGGATTCGTGATGTGCCAAGGGTCTGGATCAAGTTAGCCTTTTCGTCCCAGCCACCTGGCCGGTCCGGCCAACTACCCAATCTTCCTTTCTGCATGAAGACTACATTAACTGGCAGGGACACGTGTCCCCTACCCAGCGGTTTCTCAGGCGCCAAAGCGTCAGTCCTCTGTTACGATTACCTCGGGCAGCGAAACGCCTGTTCGTAGAGAGTGCATGCGTCTTATCGTGTCCCTTCGTCGCCTTACGGGTCCCATCGGAGGGTTCTGAAGAGATCTTGCCTTTCCTTGCCACCCTCCTCTGAACGGCTAGGATTGGCCCCTGCCCCCCTATATAGGTGCCAGCGGCTATCTTCCCCATAGACTTCATTCTCCCGGCATTCTTTTGCTACCGGCATCCTCCACTTCTTAGCCAACTTCTCTTGTGACCTCGTATCCTCTTTGGGCTCCAGAATGTTGGTAGGGGTTCGTTTTGGATGAGGCCGCATTTGCGGCTGCTGTAGCGGCTGTATTCGCTGATCCAGCCAACTCGCCTCAGCTACCCCGGTACCCTCTTCTCCGGCAGTAGCTCCCACCGACGTACCTTCTTCAAGTAGGGGAAGGGGCCTGAGGGGGAGGCGCCGGATTCTGAGCTTGAGGTCTCAGACGTAGATGCCAGTCCCCTGGAGACCAGGCGCTGTCGGGACCGGTCAGGCGACCGTTCGCCTCCCTTTGGGACCACTACTGCCTCTCCGAGGAGGACCCGCTCTGCGTCTCCTCTGTCGATGACTCCAGTTCTGCTGGTGTCTACGCCCATTGCCCCAGTTCCTTCGCTCAGGGGATACCCCGCTGGTGCCTCCTTTAACTCAGGCTGGTTCCTCGAGTATGCGGATCGATAGGCCTCTCCCTTCTCTCCCCAAGGGAGTCCCGGCCCGCGTCCGTTGCATCTGGTCCAGCCGTCTCGAGCGGACCCCTGCACTGCTTACGAGGCTCCTGTCCCCTGCCTCGCTGGAGTCGACCCGAGTGGTCCATCTATACGCTCCCCTGAGTGACCATCTGTTCCAGGGTCTTTGGGAGTTTGACTATTAGGACCCCCTTATTCGAGCTAATGGTGTCGTAGCGGGGGCCTGTCAATATGTCTTATTAATGGCTTACGCCTGCTTAGTCTTGTTACACCTAATGCCTTTGTTTCCTTTATAGCTCGTCGGCTCTATTTACGATATGGGTGTTTCCTTCACGGCCCAGGCTCAGTCTCTTCGTCAAGCTGAGTCTCAAAAGGAGGAACTGGAATCCCAGCTTCACCATGCGCAGCTGCAACCTGGCGACGAGCCTTGAACAGTCTGCGGGCTAAGAACGTGGCCCTTCACGAGCGTGCGTTCTGTGCGGAGGCGTGACTCCAGGAATGTCTAGTGGAGCTAAATGCGGCTCGCGCGACGACTATCCAGCACAGCGACAAATCGCCGGTCTGGAGCACGGGGAGCGTCAGGCTCGAGCCTTAGAGCAGAAGGCCCGAGTAGAGTTAGCCAAGGTCAAGGCGGAGCTCCTGGAGGCCTGTCAGTCGGCCGCCGCGCTACGTGCCGGTCTGTCGGCCAAGGAGGAAGAGTTGACTGCCCGCTTGAGAGATGTCGTACGGCTTAGGAAGCATCGCGCGGACCTGAAGACTAAGCTGAAGGAGGCTCAGGAGAGTTGAGATGGTTCGGGCTCAGGCCGCGCCCTAGTGACCTGCCCATAAGCCTAGTCTACTTGTTGTTCTTCTTTTTGTTTTTCATGTAGGCCGAGGCCAAGCACTACTTATGAATGCTAATCTTCTTTCTTTGGCGTCTCTGCGTTGGTATGCTTCTGCCCATGTATGTTGGGCGTTCAAGCGTTGGGGGCTCAGGTGTAAGCAACTCGAGGGAGCGCATGCCCGACCCCTTTTTGACTAGCGAACGTGTGTGATCTCTAAGTGCATCGATTGCTATATATCCGCCACTCAAGAGGGAACGCGATTGGGTGATTCGGCCTTTGCGAATGGCAGGGTAAACTATCTCGTCTCCCCGGAGTCAACCATTCGGGTGGGCTTGAGTGAGATCTCAAAGAGCGAAACTGTCATCATTGAACAATGCTGCCCTCCTGGGCGGCTCAGCGAATCTTTCTTTGAGTGCGCCCGATCGAGAGGTTAAGTTACAATAGTCGTGAAGACTTAGTTGCTTGTCACTCGCGTGTGGGTGAGAAGTAATGCGCTCGGCTGGGCGACCCTGAGAGTCGAGCCGAGAGATGCGCGGGAGCTGAGCCCAGTTATGACCCGCTGGAGGGGCAAGAGTTGAGGTGCTCGGCCGGCGAGTACTCTGGGAGCGTGGGGAGTGTGGGTCGCCGCGCGTCCACTCTGAGAACCGAGTCGAGGGGTGGTTGGGGACGGATCTCGATGATAGCCTGTGTGAGGAGGGGAGTATGGACATTGGTTCAGGCCGATCCTTAGGAGCATGTGCTGCCCCACGTCCAGCTAAGACTCGCGCCGAGGGTCGGGGGAGTATGCCCACTTATAACTCGCGTAGAGCGAGAGTCTGGCTTCTCGGTTGGGAACGTCTCAGAGAGCATGGGTCGCCACGAGTCCGGCTGAGAGCTGATCCGAGGCTTCTCGGTCGGGGACATCTCAGGGAGCGTGGGTCACCACGCGTCCGGCTGAGAGCCGATCCAAGGATAGCGGGAGCGGATCCCGATTTTATAGCTCGTTCGGAGACGAGAGTCTGGCCTCTCGGTCGGGGGACCTCTCAGGGAGCATGGGTCGCCACGCGTTCGACTAAGAGTAGATCCGAGGGATAGCGGGAGCGGATCCCGATTTATAACTCGTTCGGAGACAAGAGTCTGGCCTCTCGGTTGGGGGACCACTCAGGGAGCGTGGGTCGCCACGCATCCGACTAAGAGCTGATCCGAGGGATAGCAGGAGCAGATCCCGATTTATATCTTGTTCGGAGATGAGAGTCTGACCTCTCGGTCGGGGGACCTCTCAGGGAGCGTGGGTCGCCACGCGCCCAACTAAGAGCCGATCCGAGGGATTGCGGGAGCGGATCCCGATTTATAGCTCGTTCGGAGACGAGAGTCTGGCCTCTCGGTTGGGGGACCTCTCAGGGAGCGTGGGTCGCCACGCGCCCGACTAAGAGCCGATCCGAGGGATAGCGGGAGCGGATCCCGATTTATAGCTCGTTCAGAGACGAGAGTCTGGCCTCTCGGTCGGGGGACCTCTCAGGGTTGCCACGCGTTCGACTAAGAGCCAATCCGAGGGATAGCGGGAGCGGATCCCGATTTATAGCTCGTTTAGAGATGAGAGTCTGGCCTCTCGATCGGGGGACCTCTCAGGGAGCGTAGGTCGTCACGCGTCCGACTAAGAGCCGATCCGAGGAATAGCGGGAGCGGATCCCGATTTATAGCTCGTTAGGAGACGAGAGTCTGGCCTCTCAGTCAGGGACCTCTCAGGGAGCGTGGGTCGCCACGCGTCCGGCTGAGAGCCGATCCGAGGGATAGCGGGAGCGGATCCCGATTTATAGCTCGTTCGGAGACGAGCTGCTAGCCTCTCCTTGAGAAGGTTGGACTTTCACTAGATGCGTGAGGGGTTGCAAAATACATCTTTTTCATTATCCCGGAGGATGAGGGCTTCCTCGGGCTGGCTTGCTTAAACCCCTACGTACTCCCTTCTGAACAACGTTCCATCGATTAGCCTACCATCCGCCCATTCTCCCGGGCTCACCAGGTGGCCTCGATGGGAGTAGACCACGAGCAATCGGGGGCTCGGGCCTTTATCTCTCGACTGGAGCATGGGCTTGTCCTCCCAAGCTGGTGTTCCATCCGGAGGCGCCTTGTCCCCGGGTGCCAGGATTCCGACTTTGGCCAAGCTGCCGGCATTCCTCAGTGTCGTGAGTGCGACAATGATGAAATGTGCAATATGGCCCCCAACGAGTCGGCCGACACCTCTAAGCTGCTCGCCGCCCTGGCTGAGAATCTGTTTCGCTTCGGTCAGTGGACCCCCGCGGACTACGAATGGGCCCACCTGGCGGTCGTGTAGGCTGTATCGGCGTCGGGGGCGGCGCGCTAGTCAGCTCCTTCTTCCAAGCGACCTGGGCCTCTTCAACATTGATGTGTTTAACGACCTTCCCCAGTAGGCTATCCAAGTCTTTGGGGGGCTTCCGGATGAACAAGTGAAAGAAGTCCCCCTCTTGTAGCCCTTGAGAGAAAGCGCTGATCAATACTTCCGGGGCGGCCGTTGGCACATCGAGCGCCACCCCAGTGAATCTCTTAAGGTAGGCCTGGAGCAGTTCCTTCGGGCCCTGCTTCAAGGTGAGCAGGTTAATACTCATCTTATGATGCCTTCGACTGCTAGTGAAATGCTGGAGGAATGCCCTCCGGAGCTCCTCAAAGCTGACGATCGACCCGTTGGGTATCTGACTGAACCATCGTTGAGCGAATCCAGAGAGCATTGCCAAGAAGGCTTGACACTTCATGCCTTCAGGGTACTGGTGTAGCTGGGCGGCACTCTCAAACTTCATGAGGTGCTCTTCGGGGTCGGCACCCCCCGCGTACTCAGGCATGGCGACGAATCTGAGATGCCTGGGGATCAGATCCTCTAAGATCCAGGAAGCAAAAGGGCTGTGGGCTCGAGCAGCCAGTGGTGCGCCGACTGGGGCTTTTCCCTTATCGCGGCATGGTAAGCGCGTTCGACTGGACGCAGATGCCTCGACTGGCGCGGGCTTCGCCGCATCGACCCGGTTATGGTGTGTAGGAGGGAGGGATGAGGCCGAGTCTCCTTCTGGCGGAACGGCCTTTCCCCGCCCTTCCGAGGCACTAGTGCCACTGGCTCCCGGGGTCGAGCAGCTGGGCCATTAGCGTGTGAGAACCTCAGCGGGGCTCCTCGATCCCTGGCAACCGAGAGGAGCTCGTACTCCTCAGAAGTATCGGTCATCATGACCCGGTTGGGATCTTCCATCTTCGCTTCCGATCAGGCTGCTGGGTCCCTCCTTCTAGCGCCAAATTTGATCCTGTCGCGAAGTGAGGTGGCGGCCCCAAGGGCCAGATGGTCTCCCGGGCGTCACGAGCGGGTGAGGTGGCGCTGATCTGGCTCCGAGCTGGCTATGGCCTGCAAAACGATGACCGTTGGCAAAACCCGCCGGGGTTTTCCCCGGTCTGGCACTTCGACGGTCAAGTCAGTATCCGCAGGAAATATAGTGGAGCTGAATTGAAATACAGTAGTAGTAGGGAGAGCTCGCGCGCGCATACCTACGGTAGGAGGAGTGAAGAGTTTATATAGCCGGGAGAGCTGACAACCCTTGTCCATGTTGACGAGACAAGGTGTGATACCTATCAGCTCGTATGAGAGCACTGAGTAGTGGCGCGGCATGGCGGGGGTGCTCGAGCAGTACGAAAGTACTGGATCGGCGGACTGACCGTGAGATATGTCAGAGATGAGTAAGGTGTGCAGTATCCCGATAGCAAGGTCGTACCCGGGATATAATGACATAGGGGGGCATAGGGGGCGAGGTAGCCTGTACCCCGAGCGCTGACCAACGGGTCTGAGTGTCAAGGACCGGGTCGGGTAATGCCCAGTGAGCGTGGGCGGCCACACGTTCAACTGGGAGAGTTGAGGCGTAGGGTACGCCTTGAGTCAAGGGTTTATCGAGTTGTGTTAGCTGATTCTGTTAGATGTCCGGTCTTTGAGAGGTCGCAGGAGAGTGGGTCGCCACGCGTCTGATCGGATCGCCCGACCCCGATCGGGATCGGAGCAAGGGTCAAGATAACCGAGCCAGAGGATCTTGGGGCCGACCTGACTGATCCTGCTCGTCGCTAGCTGGCTAGCGCCCCGGGGTGCTCTTTAGCTTAGGGACCCCCGGGTGAGGTCTCAGGTGGTCTACCTGCTAGACCCACATGGTGCCAGACGGGCTGGCTAACGGATCATACTACCCGTAGGCAAGGTCGGGATTATATATATATATATATATATATATTATATATATATATATATATATTCAAACTTATTCATTTAATTTAATTAAATGATTTATTTAAATTTGTTTATTTAGGTAATTTTTTATGTATTGAATTGAAGATAGATAAATTTTTATTAAGTTGAATATCAAATTTATTTATAGATATTCGATATATTTACCCTCCTAATTCTTTGATCATTTAAAAAAAAAAAAAGAGGTCATTCTAATTTTTGCCGAAGTTTCTCTACCAACAATTATTCTTTCTTAAACTAATATCAAACTCATTGATTAATTATGCCTTAAAATGCCTGTTTCTTAAATAGATTAAAAATTCTAATATTATAAATCACAACTCTCTCAAGCCTCATCGCTCCTATTTAAATGATTTAAATTGCTGCCCCTTCTTCATTTTTTAGCGATAACATTTGTATTAAATGATTCCCCACTTGGTGTCAATGACATCATCTATATAAAAATAACGTCATTCTTGGATTTCATTACAATTTTTTTTTTTTTTTTTTTTTTTTTTTTTTTCATTTCCATTTGTTAAAGACTTCTTATTTTTTTAATATACATTATCTTCATTTATTAAGATCTATTGTACTTTTTCAACTTCAAATTTATTAAATTTATATTAAAATAAATTGGGATTGAAGATGGAGCCCACCATCGGAAGTGCCCCGTTTCACTTGCGAACGGGATTGGAGCGTTCGCGCCTTTTCACTTTTGCACGCATGCTGCACGTGTCTACGTCGCGCCTAGTGATTCGAAGAGATTGGAACGCGGGCGCGGGTTTCATTTTCCGCGCTCAGCCACCAGCAGTAACGCGCTACGGTGGACCCAACAGAAGCCTTGCCAATGATGTCCCGGTAAGAAATGCTTCAATTGCAGGGCGAATTCGATTCGAATTTACAATCATGTGAAGAATAATAAGATTTAAATTACCTTCCCGAAACAGTCGGGTCCCACTCTGAGCGCGGATTACGTCACGGCGCGGATGCGTATCCTGAATTATACGCAATCAAATTACTGAACGATCCGTCTCCGGGGGGACCGGGGGAGCCAGGTGCGGTCCCAGTGGTTGATCCGCTGGCTCCTGTCCGCGATGAACAGCAGAAGAAGGGCGTGCGCCTTCTGAGATAGAAAAAACAATTCATTTATCCCAATCCCTACGGAAGGAGATAAGATTTTTTGAATTAGTCAAATTTAATATTTTTGAGTTGGAATTTGAATTCGAGTTCAAGATAAGATTTTTTTTATAATTTTTATTTTGATCTTATTTGAATTTATTCGATTTATTGAAATTGACATCCCTACGGAAGGAGCGAAATTGATTTATTTTTTTTAATATTTACTGCATTAACTACTAACTTTTACCTTTAATAGGTATCGAGGGCTACCAATGTTGATGACGTCACTTGCCATTTGAAGAATCATATGGCTCCATTATGAGGATAAGGATGCACTTCCTTCCTTCCTGCCCCAGATGTTGCCTTGGTCGAGATAAGCAAAGCCTTCATTACCTGTTCCCTGTTTTGGTTCGTGTGCACATTTTTTTTCTTTCTCAAAAAAAATATATTAATTAATAATGATGAAATTTCAAAATAGATAAAACCTCAACTTAATAAACTAGAATATTTTGGTCGTTGACATTATGCTTAACCTAACAATATATTTTAAAACTATATCACTCGTGATTTTCCCTTTTTCATTAATACTGAAAAGACATTGGTTTAGGAGTAGTTGCTCAATCACTATTCTTCACTTCTATGTTGTCACATGTGGATGTCTCTTTGTTGTTTTACACTCTCTGAGAGTTAACCAATTACAATTTTCTTCTTCAGGTAAGAAGAGCTTTCATGAGAAAGATACACTTATCCAAATAGTTCTCATTAAGAATCAAGCTCCAACTGCTGTGTTTTTTTCCTCCCTAAAGTCTCTCCTTTCCCTTGCATGTGTTTGAACAATAAACAATGTTGACGGGCAGGGACAAGATTCCTTCACCATCATAATCCTGCTTTCAGTAATCATTTAAGCCACCCAAAAACCAAGTTTTTACTTAAATCCAAGCACCTACACCTGCACAGTACCTACTCCTGTGTTCCCCTGTAATGTCAGAAAAAAAAAACTTACAGCAGAATGATCGAGGAACTAGTTTGGCCATCAGGCATGAATGTTTTGCTGAAGTAATGAGTTTTGGATCATCTGTCACAGAGTGGTCCAGAGTGGGAGTGGAGCCAACTCAAGAACAGCAAGAACAGTGGCAGTGGTTTATTACCA
This sequence comes from Boesenbergia rotunda, assembly GCA_024364735.1. Lineage (NCBI taxonomy): Eukaryota > Viridiplantae > Streptophyta > Magnoliopsida > Zingiberales > Zingiberaceae > Boesenbergia > Boesenbergia rotunda. The sequence goes on from JAGFNQ010005090.1 coordinate 142,196, forward strand.
TCAGGCATGAATGCTTGTAACCGAGGTCAGATTGGCCTGATTGAACTGCAGCATCCAAGTGATTGCTAGAATCATGGATGTCTCTGGTGAACTGATACTGTTCATCATGTCAGATTTTGTACCAGTTGGCAACGAGAGGTGATCTTAGACAGCCAAATTACTTCAGAAAAAGAAATTTGAGTTTGCTAAATAAGAGATGAGGTGAGAGGAGCCTTTTGCCAACAAGAGGGACCCAAGGCAGAGAATATGATAGTAAACAAAACAAAGCAAGGGGAGGACACTGAAAATCCTTCCTATCCACTCTAAGAAGTGTAACATCAAATCACATCAAGATTGCCACTGTCCTCCCTTGGCTGTCAATTATATCATCCAACAGGAAACTGCAACTGCTGCCAATTTCTGCTCATGTACTATTTACTCTTCTTTTCCTTCTACTACCTTCATGAACTTGGTTCGAACATTTGATCAAACATGGTCCAATAGAATAACAATCTCTTGAATTGATGGGCAAAAAAACAAGGACCAGCCTGAAACTCTCTTCTTCCTTTTTTTTATGTAGAGTTCTTAATGGCTCGACCTAGCTACACTAGGGGTAGGCCAAGCAGATAGATATATAAGATAGTGTGAAATGCTTTGAGCCCTGAAAACTCATGTTCCTTTATGATTTCATTATCAACTGACAGCCTAAAGCATCCACTGGCACCAGTAGTTTAGTCCCTAAACAATGATTGATTCTGTGCAGATTGATTGGTGGTATGGTCTTGTCATGATAACAGGAATCTCCCTACAGAAATTAGCTGTTCTTCACATTTCAAGCGTCTTGGAGACTTTTTTTTTTAAAAAAAACTATAAAGATCATCTTTTTTTCTTCTGAAATCCCAAAAGAGTATTTTATTCAAAGTGTAAAGTGTTCTGCCAACTCTATCACATTCTTTGCTTGTTGCCTCCCTATAAACACATGAATTTTTATAGAGAGATACATGAACAAAGTTCAAGTTGAGCCCACAATAGTTGTTCCTAACCCAAAATCACCAGTCAAAGCCTTTGGGTTGGATTCCAAGCAAATAAAATTGCTGAGTGTTGCTGTTGGAGTTGATTGGAACTAGATTAAATCAATCGAAAAATTGAACAAAAAAACCAGTCTCGCAGTCAGAAACATTTCAGTTTTCTTTGACGAAAGCTTACAGTACTAGTGACTAAATCTTAACGATATTGACATTCGATTCCTCCTACGATTTCCAATCAACTTGTTGGATGTAAATTTATCTAGCTAGCATTCCTAACGAACTAAAGATTTGCCTAAACTTTTGGATGCATCTCTATAAGAAGATTAAGTACCTTGTCTTCCATCTATGTGTATAGTGGTTGATATGGTTCTCTCTTAAAGTCGAAAGAGATCCTCAAAGCAATCAATAAGTCATTGTCCATCAAGATTACAATAGGGTGTTAGCTTGACCCACCCCCAACCATCCCTTGCACATTTGACACCTTGACACCATTAGCAAGGCATATTGGCACCAAAGGAGATAATCTCCACTGACTTTTGCAAGATTTTCTGTCAAAAAATTGTTTTTCTAATGAGCAAAGAATCATATCTTTTAGGTTATTGCTTGTAGCGCAGATGGCATTTGTAGGAGTGTGTTGAGAACAATGGCTTGTCCCCACAAGCATATGCTCATGAGAATGTGAAAGTTGATCGCCATAGATATAAAGGTCAACCACTAGAATTCCTTGAAGATAAGGGAAATCTTAAGCAATCTACCTTAATTATAATTATATATATATATATATATTGGCGTAACAGTCAAATTACTGACGTGTGACTTGGAGATCATGAATTAGAGTTGTGGAAAATAACCTCTCGCAATACAGAATAAAAGTTGCATATAATAGACTTAATGTGGTCTAAATAAAAAAATGACGAGGTTTTTCCAACTTCGGGCGACCGGCCCGACCTAATGGAAGTTTTCCACCGACCGCCAGGGTAAATCGGGAAGTACTCGCGACAAGCGGTCCAGAAGCCCAACGTCCCAGGTTCACGTCCCATTTGAAGGAAAAATTCCTACAAATACGTTGTAGCTGGGGATCGAACCGTGGATGTCTGGGATAATAACTAGTCACTCTTTCGCTACACCATAGGCCCAAGGGCTAATGTGGTTTGAATAGATGAGCTACAAGGTGGACATGACATAGCAATCAATGAATTTGGTGTACTTGGTGATCCCGTTTAAAAGCGATAAAGATGAAGCACCGGTGAGCTGACTTGAAAGTTGACCGCGAGAAGGCTTGTGCTCAGAGAACCTGCAACACCACTAGTAGCACGAAGAAGAGGATAACGTCAGCAAGCAGGTCAGTGGATCCCCCGCCGCAGCCATTCTGGCACTCAAGTTAGCTTAGTGGAGGAGGAAGTTAACCGTAATAAGAATTGGAATGTCAGAAGATGAGGAAGCATACCTACGCTCACGGAGAAAGGATCCATTTTTATAACACTTTGATAATCTCCATATTAACGAGATGTTATGTCAAATAAAAGACCACGTCTAATCGCATATTTTTCAGTTGTATTGAGCGATCTTGTCAATCGCAGGTGTTCCGGAAGGAGACAACGCGGACGGCGAGCCACCAGAGCACAACCCACGAGGATGATGATGGGGAGAAGACAGTCAATCTGAGGCAAAGAGATAGCAGTCTTTAGGGCAGACTTTATTTAAATCTCTAAAATCAATATAGACCCGCCATTTACCCCCGGGTTTAGGGACAAATACAACATCCACCAGTCAGGTTGAGAATTGAACTTCTCTTATGTGTCTGACCATCAGTAGCTTGGTGACTTCCTCTCTAACGATCTTGTCCTGCTCGGGTGCAAAGTGTCTTCACTTTTGCTTCACCGGCCGAGCTCCCGGGGTTATGTGCAACCGAGGGGGACTCTTTTGATCTCTACCGTAGCCCACGCAAACATGTCTCGATGGTCCTTCAGGCAGCTGATTAGACGACTTTTCAACTCTGGTGTAAGGTCAGCTGCTATCCTTGTGATTCCTCCTGCTTGTTGAGGATGAATCTGGACATCTTCAATTTCGACTCCCTACGCTCTTCTTTATGCCCCTCTTCTTCTCGAGGATTTGCCAGGTCGATTTGTAACGTTTCGTGCGTCTTCAGGTTCTTGCGAGCTTCGGTCCTGACCTCCCCACTGTAGCATCGTTGGGAGGCTAGCTGGTCCCCTTTGACTTCTGCAACTTGCTCGCCCACAGGGAACTTGATCTTCTGGTGGTAGACTGAGACCACCGCTTGGAATAAGCTAAGCACCGACGCCCCAGGATGGCATTGTAGGACGATGGGGCATCCACGATCATGAAGGGTGTCCTTTCCGTCATCTCCAGACTCCAACGTGTCATCTCCTAGCGACAGAGATAAATAAATCTACCTAATCGGCTGCACCGTGTATTCGGTGAAGCCGAAGAGTGGGGTGGAGACTGATTGCAACTCCTCCTCGTCGATCTGCATCTGGTCCAGAGCCGCCTTGTACAGGATATTGACGGAGCTACTTATATCCATAAAGACGCGCTTAACCTCGTAATTAGCTATGCGAGCGAGGATTACCAGTGCATCTTCATGGGGAGCTTCCACGTCTTCCAGATCATCAGGGTCGAACAAGATAACCAGGCCCTGGCACTTGTCGCTGCTAGTCTCGATGGCGTAGTTCTCCAGCCGATGGGTATGGGTCTTTCTCATCTGATGAGAATCTCCTCCAGTAGGCCCTTCGGAGATTAGTCCCACATGTCCTGAGGGCGGCCTGCGTGCCAGAGCTTTGCCCTTCTTGGGATCTCTCTCAGGGGAGAGAGATTGGCAAGGGACTACCTCCCAACTCCTCCCCCTCGACTGTGACCGAGATCGCTGCCTGATTCTATCTTCTCCTAATTGTCGCCGATGAGGGGAAGGGCTTCACCGAGGGGATCATCATCGATACCCTACTTTATTCCACCGTTTGTGAGGCTTGGCATCCGCGTCCTGAGATCTTCTCTTCTTCAAGGTGTGACACTCCTCTGTAGAGTGCGTTGAACTGCCGTGGAAGTCGTAGTACTTCTTCGGTGGTTCGGGCTTCATAGTGTCGACCGTCTCCACCAACCTCTTCTTACCAGCCCAGTGGTCTTTCCCAGAGCAAGGATCTTTCGCTCGGGCTAGTGCGGGTGGTTCTCTTCTCTCGGATTGTACCGAGATTTGTATAAGAGCTCCTGCTGGATCTTTGCGGCGGGAGTGCTACACCTCTTCGACGTTGACGTGCTTGACGAAGCGTCCCAATAAGTCATCGAAGCTGGTTGGTGGCTTCTTCACAGCGAGCGAAAGAAGTCACCTTCCTAGAGTCCTTGCGTGAAGGCACTAATGAGGATCTCCGAAATAGCGGTTGGGACGTCTTGAGCCACCCGATTGAACCGCTGGATATAGTCCTTCAGCAGTTCTTTCTCCTTCTGCTTGAGGGCGAACAGGTTCAACGTCGTCTTCTGGTATCAACGACTGCTGGCGAAGTGGTGCAAGAAAGCGGTTCTAAACTCTAGAAAGGAGTTTATAGAACCTTGGGGCAGCCTCTGGAACTATCTCTGGGAGGCCCCTGATAAGGTGTTCAAGAACACCCAACATTTCACCCAATCTGTGTATTGGTGTAAGAGAGCAGCGTTCTCGAATTTGCAGATGTGGTCCTCCGGATCTGTCTTCCCATCATAGTCAACAATTCCTAGACTACGAAATTGCTGGGCATGGGGTCCTCTATAATGTTCGGAGATAAAGGGGTAGATGGAGCCTTCAGAAGGGCTTTAGATCCCTCGATCTTCCCTGGTCCTTTCTCCTGCCATAAAGCGCTGGAGGCGGTGGAGTGTGCTCTCTCCAAGTCTCCCAAGGAATCTCGCTGGGGCGCTGGAGCTGTTATTGTCGGTCCTGTCGGTGGCGAGACGAACCTTCGGTTGCGGTGGTGTGAGACAGGCATCCTTGGAATTTTGCCCTGCACAGAAGCCGCTCGTCGTGAGGCGGACGTTGGCTACTAGACGATCTAACTCTTTCCTCGTCCGGATGATGGGTTATCCCTCTGGATCTGCCATCACGGTGCTCCTTCTGGTGCTTTGATTATGTTGGTGCAGGCAGCACCTAATTCAAACCTGAGTTTTGATAATGGTAAAGGGTTCAGAAGTTAAGGTGTTATTGTGATCTAACATGATTCACTGAGTGTGCAGGAAGAAGTCCTAGGTACACTAGGCAAGAAGTCCTGGCAGAGGGCTAGGCAAAGAAGTCCTGGTCAAGGACTGGGCAAGAAGACCTGACCCGGAAGTCGGGCAAAGAAGTCCTGGTCGAGGACTGGGCAAGAAGTCCTGGCAAGGGGCTGGGCATCGAAGACCTGACCGGAAGTTGGGCACGAAGACCTGGTCAGGAGGATTGGGCAAAAGTCTAACCGGAGGAGTCGGTTGGCAAAAGGTAAACTCTCCTGAGAGGAGTAGGTGAGGACGCGTTCCCCGTCAAGGGAATAGTAGGCGTCAGTTCGACCTAGGGTTCTATTTGGGAGACCCGAAGTCAGAACCAAGATAGCTACGGCTGTAACTAATACTTGTTGTGTTTTGGGTACTAACCTTAGTTGCAGGATCGAAGGATGGTCGTCTGCAAGGGAGGTGCTTCACTGAGCCTAGGCGCCCGGAAGGACTCAGGCGCCCGAATGGGCTCAGGTGCCCGTATGGATACGGGCGCCCAAGCGTGAAGGCAAATTCCCAAACACAGCTACGAAGCCACTGGACCAAGGCGGATCAGGCGCCCGTGAGGTCACGGGCGCCCCCATCAGCTCAGGCATCCAAGTGGAGGTAGATAAGCGCTGAGCGAGCCCGCGAATAAGGATTCACGCAGGGAAGGCCACGTGTTAGGCACCCCCAACGTCACAGGCGCCCGTATGAGCACTATAAAAGGGGGCTCACCCCCAAGGCTTCGACATCCATTACTGCCAACGCTCCAAACACTTTCGCTCAAACGCTGCGCTCCGGCAAAGTTCGATTTCGAGATTCCAGTGCCGACGACGACCCTCTGCTCCGAAATTCGATCCACCTCGGGCGTCGGTAAAATTTCAATTTATGAAAGTGTTGTGATTTAGTTTTCCAAATTCTATATCTGTACTATCAATCTGTAAAAACCTTTTTGAATATAGAATTGCCCAAAGTAATGGTCAAGGATCGTGGGCCTTGGAGTAGGAGCCGACTGCGACTCCTAACCAAGTAAAAAATGACTTGTGTTCTCGCGTGTTTTATATTTTTCCGCTATGCATATTCTTTAACTGTCCGAAAAATTTGTTAACGATATTCACCCCCCCCTCTATCGTTTTCTTCGATCCAACAGATTAGACTTCCCACAGACGGCGCCAAACTTGTTCCGGAAGGAGACGACGTGGACGGCGAGTCACCAGAGCGCAGCCCACGAGGACGATGACGGGGGAGAAGACGATCGTGCCCTGCGAGATTAACACGAGCGTTAATGGGAACACACCAGAAGGTTTTTCGGCAGAGCCCACTCCGACGCTCAAGTCAGAATTCTTATCGCCTTCAGGAGGACAATGAGGAATCAGAATTTGTGCAAGTGCAGAAAAAAACCCCTAACCTAGATGCCGTAGCATTTTATATATCTGAGGTTTCGGTCATACGTGTCCCCACGTTCTCCTCCACGTCCCTTAATCATCGATTACTTGATATCTTTTGGTAACGACTGCTGCGATCATTAAGACCTTAATTGCCGCGTGTTGCAGACAATAATTATCCAATGACTTTCCTGTTCTGGAAAGAGAAACAACTACTTGAAGTCGGGTTGTCTCATGCATTGATCTTTGGGCTCCACACTCCCGAGTAGGTCTCGGGGTCTTCTCTCTCGAGCTAACCTCGGGGCCTTTGCTTGTTTTGCCGAGAGGGTCTTGGGGGTCTGACACCCGAGCTGCCCTCGGGGGCTCTCATCTATTCTTCTGAGATAGTCTCGGGTGTTGGATCGAGAGAACTGATAGAGGGGGGGTGAATATCGGAAAACGTTCGGATTTATGTAAAAAGCAATTGCACTGCGGAAGATAAAGGCAAACACGCGAACACAGTAATTTTTACTTGGTTCGGAGCCTAGGTCGACTCCTACTCCAAGGCCCACGGTCGTTGACCGTTTACTTTGGGCAATTCTATATGAAGCGCAATAACAGTTTACAAATTGATTTACAAAATATGGCACGGTAAACTTAACAATTAAAAGAAGCTCTTCTTTTACCGACGTCCGATGGAGATGGTCTTTTTCGGAGCAGCGGGACGTCGTCGGCTCGAGTTGGGAGGTTTCCGGAGCGAGGCGCGAGAGCAGAAGAGCGTAGAAGCGTTGGTTTGAAGTGATGCCTTGAAGCCTGGGGTCGAGGGCCCCTTAAATAGCCCTGGGGGCGCCCGGAACGTCGGGTGTGCCCCCCCAACGTGTCGGGCGATCCGACATTAGCTCGGTCAACTTTTGATCCCTTCAAACTCGGGATCACATCTTGACCGGGGTGCCCGGGACGCTGGGGGCGCCCGGATTGACCAGGTCAAATCTTATCCCTTGGCTTTGCTGAGTCTTGCTTCGGTAGCTTCACTTGGGGGCGCCCGGGAGCAGCGGGGGCGCCCGGGAGCACGGGGGCGCCCGGGAGTTGAGCTGTCGAAGCATGTTCTTGTTTTATGTGTTTTGTGCTCACCTTGGGGGCGCCCGGGACACTCCGAGCGCCCTGGTCAGCTGTTGCCTCATTCCTTTGAGGCTCTCTGAGCTGCAGACACTCGTTCCTTCGGTCCTGCATCCAGGGTTAGTCCAAAACACCATAAAACAATAAAATATTAGTTTATACAACCTTAGTTGTCTTGGTTCTGACTTTGGGTCTCCAAAATGGAACCCTAGGTCGAACCGACGCCTACTGTTCCCTCGACGGGGAACGCGTCCTCACCTACTCCTCTCGGGAGAATTTACCTGATGCCAACCGCTCCTCTGGTTGGACTTTTGCCTAGCGGTCCTTCGCCAGGTCTTGAGTACCAAGCTGCCCTTCGCCTGGTGCCTAGCAGTCCTTCGCTAGGGCTTTGTATCCTGGCATTCCTTCGCCAGGTGCCTAGCAGTCCTTCGCTAGGGCTTTGTTTCCTGGCAGCCCTTCGCCAGGTGCCTAGCAGCCCTTCGCTAGGACTTTGTTTCCTGGCAGCCCTTCGCCAGGTGCCTAGCAGCCCTTCGCTAGGACTTTTCTTGCACACTTGAGTAACATTGTTAGAACACCAATAAACTTAACTTTGAATCCTTTGCCAATATCAAAACAAGGTTCGATATGGTGCTTCCTGCACCAACAATCTCCCCCTTTTTGATTTATGGCAACACAATTCAATGTTAAGTAAAAACATATAACAGTTAAGAACATAAGGTAAACAATGATGTATAACTGTTTATGAACAGAATAATTGCAGAGTTGAAATTTTTTTTTATTTCTCATACTCCTCCTAAAACCCTGAATACTTGTGTTATAAACCACTTAACATACTTAACTTTGACCTTTCCTCCCCCTTTGACATATATCAAAAGCAATACATGGGCGAACAAGGTAAAAATTACAAACTTTGCAAATCTACATTTTGTTAAACAACTTTTACTTACAAGGCTTTGCAAAATTTAGGCAAAATTTTGAAGTCAACTTTCCAAAAAGAGTTTAACTTTGAGAATTGGGAAAATTTTGTTTAAAAATAATTTGCTCACTTAGACGAATACTTTGTGTATTTTGAAAAACAAAATTTGTAAAACTTCTAGACAAGTTTTTCACAAAAAAAAACTCTACTTAGAAATATTTGCAAAAAGATGCTCTTAGAAATTTTTGAAAGCACACTTAGAAATTTAACTTTGCTTTTTGAATAAGAGAAAGCTTTTGAAAAACATTTTGATTTTTTAACAATTTGAGCTTTTTCTTTCCTTAGCTGTTTATTAATAAAGAAATATATTTTGAAAGAAGTCTTAAGAAAAAATTATGTATCAGAGCCTATAAGTTTTGAAAACATAAAAGTACTTAGTATAACTGTTGAAAGCCTAGCAAAAAGCTTAAATTTCACCAACAAAGCTCCACTTTGAAAGGTATTGTGCAATTTTTTTTAAAAAAATTGTATTTATAGGCAAATCTTTAGAAAATTCACGTACTTAGAATACTATTGTCTTAGAAAAGTATTAGTACTTTTGAAAGATATTATGCAACTTTGAAAACATAATATTTTACTTGACTAGGTTTCTTTTCCAGTCTGACACAATCCTAGGAAACCTTATTGACTACAAGGACATTTTCCTAAGTGTCCTGGAAATTTCTCCAACCCAAGTAAATATTATAAAAGTAACTTCATAAGTCACAAGAATTTTGAAAAATACAATAATAGTATTTTGGAACAAAAATTATTTAAGTTTTCAAAAGGATTTTAAACTTGCAGTGCATGAAAACATATAATTTGAAAAGATGTTCAATAATTCTTTTAATTTAGTCTCCCCCTAAGCTTGACCCAGTCCTAGGAAGCTTGTTGACTACAAGCGATCTTCCTCTGAGTTTTAGAGTTTGATTTAAATTATAAGAATTATCTAATAACTTCAAAACAAATAATTACAAGAAAAATTTCAGAAATTCTTTTGACTCAAACTCCCCCTAAATTTGACACATCCTAGGAGTCCTTGTAGATCATGAAGTGGACCTTCCTCTGTGTCTTTAGGGTTTATTAAAATCAAAAGAATAATTTTGAATAACCTTCTGAGTATGATAATTTTCAAGGAGACACATTTTTGAAAACATAACTTGAAATGATAACACAGTTTTTGAAAAGTAGTTTGAAATGATGATAATTTTTCAAACAAATAACAGAATACGAAGGTTTTTGAATCAATTTTTGAAAACCTTATCGAGATGATAATAAGATTTAGAGCATAAGGTTTTTTTTAAAAAAAAATTTAAATTTTTCGAAAAGTATTAAAAGAAACTCCCCCTGTATCCGACACAGTCTGACTTTTATCTAAGTTGCTTAAGGGGTTCAGTGTTGAGCATGTTTGACTATGTTGACTAGGGTTGACTGTTTTGACTCAGTTAAACAACGCCCTAGATTATATTTAAAACGAGTCTATCGAGATATTTCACATGAAATTTCATATTAAAAAAACGTTAGAATTGAAAGAGTAGGGTACCACAAACTGAATTAATTTGAAAAATAGAGATAATTTTGAATAACTTTTGAAAACATTTTTTTTTAAAGGATAGTGAATTATACTTTTAGGTCCTAGATGTCTCACCCAGTTCTACGTGGTCAAGCATGTTAACCTTATGGGTTGTGTGAGACAAATATTTTAATTTTGAAAATAAATGATTGACAATTATTAAATTGAATTTTGAGAATAATTAATTAAATTATTTTGAATTTGATTAAATTGACTTAATTAAGATTTAATTGAATTTAATTAAGATTTAATTGAATTTACTTGATTTAATTAAGATTTAATTGAATTTAATTAAGATTTAATTGAATTTACTTGATTTAATTAAGATTTAATTGAATTTAATTGATTTTAATTAAGATTTAATTTTATTTAATTGATTTAATTAAGCTTTAATTGAATTTAATTGATTTAATTAAGATTTAATTGAATTTAATTGATTTAATTAAATTTAATTAAGATTTAATTAAGATTTTAATTGAATTTAATTGATTTAATTTAGATTTAATTGAATTTAATTGATTTAATTTAGATTTAATTGAATTTAATTGATTTAATTAAGATTTAATTGAATTTAATTGATTTAATTAAGATTTAGTTGGTTGGGTTGGACTCAACTTTTAGGTCATAAGCATCTCACCCATTTCTAAGTGACAAAACAGGATATCCTTAACTGTTTTGTGAGATGCATTAATTTTATCTTTTGATGTTAACACTATGATTTAATTGAAGCTTGTGTTAGATTCGAGTTTAACAAATAATAATTTAAAAGTGAGTTTCGATAATTGGCTTCCAGGTCTTGGCGAGGCATAGAGGACTTCTTTGGTCGTAGCCTTATTGGATCAACAACTCTTTCCTAGACAAAGCCTTTTAAAGAAAGATCATTTTCAAATCATTGTTTGAGACACTCTGGTCTAACTAGCTTAGGATTCGGAGAGGTAGCTTCGGCTAGTTCCACCGGACTAAAAAGACCAAATAAGGTACTCCTTACCCTACTTGATTCCTTAGTCAGGCTTCCCTAACGTACTATCATCAAATCTTGTCCTAATACTAGGTTGTTCAAGTTTCAATTAATCAGGTTAGTCCTTAAACTAACCAATCCTAATTTTAAGCAAAAAAATAAAAATAAAATAACAAACAACACACAATTAAAGCAAACACAAAAAAATGATCTAAGTTATATCATAATCGAAATAATACTCAGGTTTTTTAAAATCAACAAGGTTAGGAATTAAATTTTCTGACATATTAACCTTAACTATTTTGTATGAATTAATTACGTTCTTTGAGGTAAATATTAGATTTTCAAATATCGTAAATTTACCTTTTGATTCCCGGTTGGGAATCTCCCCCTTGATACTTGCCATCTTTAGCATCTTGTAGTGGTCGCGAGTCATCCGGACCAGCTTCCGATCATCCCCTTCTTCGTTGTCAAATTCTGAGTCTGAGTTGGACTCAGGTATTGGTTGAGGCCTCTTTTGCAATTCTCTTGGAGTTTTTCCTGCAATAAAAATTATACCTTCCTCGACCGTTGCAATACCAGCTTGATTATTTAATCTTAATTCAGAAAACGATTCAAAATTAATTACCGATTTTGTCTCAGAAAACTCATCGTTTGACTCTGGTTTGATTTCGACGTCGGGTGTCGAGTCTGTCTCAGTTACTTGTTCTTGAGCTTCTAAGATCTCAACATCGGAGCTCTCTTCGTGTAGATTGATTAACTTTTCCCACATCTCCTTGGCACAGTTGAAGGATCCGACCCGCTTCAGTTCTTCTTTGGTCAGGCCGCATTGTAAGATTGTTGTTGCCCTGGCGTCAGTCTCGATCTTCCTCAGAGTTGGTTCGTCCAATTTGTCCCAGGCGATTGATGATCCATCTTCTGTGGGGAAGGAGAACCCTGTTTGAATGATCATCCATATGTCCATATAGGCCTTCAGATGGAACTCCATTAGACTTTTCCAGGAATTGAAGTTCTCACCGGAGAATAGCGGTGGACGGGCACTGTTCCATTCTTGGTTGTCCATTTAGTTTAACCTCGTACAGAAAAGAAGTAACAAAAATATACCAAGACTTGGTCTTGGATTAGTAGTGCGGGAGAAGAGAAAAAGTAGCTCAAAATAAATATTGCACGAATTTCGAGGCAGAATAATAATAAAATAATAAAAATAATTTTTGACAAATTTTTGAAAATATTAATTTTGTCAATTCTGATTAATGATGAAAAATTAAAAATTTAATGTTTAAAAAAAATTTGCTCGAATTAAGGTAGCACGAATTTCGAGGAAAATATTAAAAAAAAGTTTATGATAAATTTTCAAAAATTGTTCGTTTTATCAATTTTGACTTATAGTGAAAAAATGAGAATTTAAAATTGAAAAAGGCGTAAGAATATTTTAAATACACCTACAGATATTATTTATTTGAAAATAAAAAGCGAGACTGATCGAGTGGTGTTGATTAACAAAAAAGAAAAGAAATAAAATAAAAAATTTCGTAAGTCCGAAAAACTCCCAAATTGGTGGTTGCACCAAATTTGAGCTTCCCCGCTCTGATACCACTTGTTGGATCGAGAGAACCGATAGAGGGGGGGTGAATATCGGAAAACGTTCGGATTTATGTAAAAAGCGATTGCACAGCGGAGATAAAGGCAAACACGCGAACACAGTAATTTTTACTTGGTTCGGAGCCTAGGTCGACTCCTACTCCAAGGCCCACGGTCGTTGACCGTTTACTTTGGGCAATTCTATATGAAGCGCAATAACAGTTTACAAATTGATTTACAAAATATGGCACGGTAAACTTAACAATTAAAAGAAGCTCTTCTTTTACCGACGTCCGATGGAGATGGTCTTTTTCGGAGCAGCGGGACGTCGTCGGCTCGAGTTGGGAGGTTTCCGGAGCGAGGCGCGAGAGCAGAAGAGCGTAGAAGCGTTGGTTTGAAGTGATGCCTTGAAGCCTGGGGTCGAGGGCCCCTTAAATAGCCCTGGGGGCGCCCGGAACGTCGGGTGTGCCCCCCCAACGTGTCGGGCGATCCGACATTAGCTCGGTCAACTTTTGATCCCTTCAAACTCGGGATCACATCTTGACCGGGGCGCCCGGGACGCTGGGGGCGCCCGGATTGACCAGGTCAAATCTTATCCCTTGGCTTTGCTGAGTCTTGCTTCGGTAGCTTCACTTGGGGGTGCCCGGGAGCAGCGGGGGCGCCCGGGAGCACGGGGGCGCCCGGGAGTTGAGCTGTCGAAGCATGTTCTTGTTTTATGTGTTTTGTGTTCACCTTGGGGGCGCCCGGGACACTCCGGGCGCCCTGGTCAGCTGTTGCCTCATTCCTTTGAGGCTCTCTGAGCTGCAGACACTCGTTCCTTCGGTCCTGCATCCAGGGTTAGTCCAAAACACCATAAAACAATAAAATATTAGTTTATACAGCCTTAGTTGTCTTGGTTCTGACTTTGGGTCTCCAAAATGGAACCCTAGGTCGAACCGACGCCTACTGTTCCCTCGACGGGGAACGCGTCCTCACCTACTCCTCTCGGGAGAATTTACCTGATGCCAACCGCTCCTCTGGTTGGACTTTTGCCTAGCGGTCCTTCGCCAGGTCTTGAGTACCAAGCTGCCCTTCGCCTGGTGCCTAGCAGTCCTTCGCTAGGGCTTTGTATCCTGGCATTCCTTCGCCAGGTGCCTAGCAGTCTTTCGCTAGGGCTTTGTTTCCTGGCAGCCCTTCGCCAGGTGCCTAGCAGCCCTTCGCTAGGACTTTGTTTCCTGGCAGCCCTTCGCCAGGTGCCTAGCAGCCCTTCGCTAGGACTTTTCCTGCACACTTGAGTAACATTGTTAGATCACCAATAAACTTAACTTTGAATCCTTTGCCAATATCAAAACAAGGTTCGATATGGTGCTTCCTGCACCAACATCGGGAGCCCGACCCCCGGTCTGACCTCGGGGGTCTTTGCCTGTTCTCCCGAGGTAGTCTCGGGAGCTCGACCCCTGGTCTGACCCCGGGGGCTTTTGCCTGTTCTTCCGAGGTAGTCTCGGTTTGGCCCCAGAGTTCCGCCCTGACGGGCCCTGCCACGTTGCTTTCCCGTGCCACATGTTCACCCCGGGATGCTCATCCCTATCGGCAGGTATAATCATCACCGAGTATTTACGTAGCGATATTATGCCACGTGTTTTGACAATTTTGCTCTGGTTCTTAGTCATGATAGCGGCTTTGTGGGGTTGACAAGCCCACTTAGCTTTGGAGGTTGGCCCTATCCTCCAGGATGACACTTGGATCCATGGTTGAGCTTACAAATCTTTCCTATTTAAGGAAGATATAAGGGGAATTAAACTCTAGGGATGTGTTATCAAATTTATCCAAGCGAAGGGGGTTGGTTCTCGCGAGGTCCGATCGGAGCTTGAGGAGCTAAGCCCCTTAAAGATCTTGGCGAGGGGCTAGGCTCGTGATGTCTAACTAATCGGGCATCATTCAATTGGAGCTCGGAGAAGTTGTTCCCCTTGGATCAGAGCTCAGAGAAGTCGTTCCCTTTGAACATTCTAATGGGTTAGAGTTCCGATATTGACCAATAGGGTTTATTCGATCGGACCTTGGGGGCTGGGTCCCCTTTGATGTCTGACCAAAGTTTGAGGAGCCAACGTGGGGTTGGATTGCTTAGGCTAACCCTCCTGAGCTTTGACCTTCACGTCAATTAGTATATTTGACTTTCATAATTGTTCAGTGGGCCCACCTTATCCTCCGCGTCACTTAGCAAATTTAATAGGCAAACAATCGGTGGTGTTGGGGCACCTAGACAGATTAATAGATGTGATAAGATATGAAGAATATGTTGGTAAGGCGAATTGAAATGGATTGAATGAGTCAAATGAATCAATGGAGTTAATAGGAAAAAAAAGATATGTCCGTTGCCTTAGCAGTCCCCTAGAATCAGGCCCACGAATATGGAAGAAAATAAATATAGGTACACAAGCGGGGAGGCGCATGGTTTCAATAGAAATCGTACATATAGTAGGCCAAATGATTTAGTAGTATCCTCTCGAAGGGGCAAAGTATGAGCTGACTTGGCTAGTGGTCCTAGGCCGGCGAAAGAAGCAACTTAAATTGTGCACTTAGGTCACACCCTACATTAAACTATGCAACATAAGCCAAGTTCTAATTAAGCCACCCAATGAATTAAATTAATCCCACACATGTATCCACCCATCAGTGACACAATACCTACAACTTGTCACATTGCAATTATATAAATTTGGATACTTAAACAAACCACAAACGCAAATAATAATAATAATAATAATAATAATAATAATGTTGTGTTGAAGAAAGGCACAAGCAATCCACTTGTAGTTTTTAATCACATACATGTAGTCTTAAAATTATTCCACCCCCTTAATCAATCACCTCATGGATAGGCAAGGGAACAAGATAGATGGCTTTGGCAATGACAATGGCATTGACATCAACTAAGGCTCCATCTCACCTTCCAGTGGCCGAAAGGGGCAGCTCCATAGATCCTCTCCATTACCGAAATCGATTTGAAAACTAAGTATAATGGATGGATTTCGACGTTACTGGGCCACGTGTCGGCACATGGTGCCTTCTGTTTGTAGGCTCCATGCCATTTCAGTTTCCCCCACCATCTTAATTTGCTGGGAGAAATTTTTGTGGTGGAAGAGGCATGCCCACTTGATCAATATATTTGGTGAGGGAAATTAAATTAGGAGAGAACCTTTTTTTTTAATTTGCTTTTAGAGTTGATTTAGTATTAAAATAATAAATAAGAATTATCATGTTTTTTTGTTAGTAAAAAAACTCTACTGGTAATTCAAATTTGACTTTTAGATATTGATTAATTATTTGAAGGGCCTAACCACTATACTATATCATCGTTATGGGGCAACTTTTTTATGTTTTAATCATGTTATGAATGCAAAAGATAATAATAATAATAAAAGGAAATAATCAAAATGATGGATGTGAAACTTATTTTAGCAAAAGTTTTGGATATCAATATTCACCATATTGCATACTAAAGAAGAGTAATTATATAAAGAAAAATAGAAGTTGAAATTTTAATAGCTTATTATTTTACCCTTGCAATTCTAGTTATCCTTGTAATATACATGAGTTTTGTTAAAATACGGTCGAAATCCGTAGACTCGTCCGCGTCTTGATTGGAGGTGTCTTCGGTTTATTTTTTAACTAAGGCACCTCAATATTTTTTAAAAAATCAAAATTTTTTCACATATAAATCTTAATATCCTGTGAACATCTAAATTTTTTTATCTTGAACACCATAACCCACGAAAAAATCTAAACCCTAGAGAAAAAATCTTATTAACTTACCCATATAATCCAACTCCTAAATTTTAAAATTTTAAACCCTAAGTATATCTCAAAAAATTTAAAAACAAAACAAAAAAAAACTTATGTATCAATTCAAGGCGCCTTGGATTGGGTCTTGTCGCAGATGGACGCCGATCAGGAGATCCTTAATTGAACATATTATATATATATATATATATATATATAAAGAGAAAAAAGGCAAAAAACTCCAATTAGGACGGGAACAAATGACAATTGATCTCCCTATATAAAAGATAAAGATAAGGACAAAGAGGAGTATTGAATTAGAGGGTGGTAGTGCCTTATCAACCCCCAAACTAAGAAAGGGATGTCCCCTTGGCTTTCTCACATTCAATGGTTTTCCTCAATCGCCAGAGTATCTTTACCACGCCATGTTAACGTCAAGATACGACTTTATAGTGTAGAATTATACGCCCATGGATTTTATATATATACTAAAATAAATTGATAATTAAATATGGAATTAATCAGAGGAAGGATAATTAGGGCCTAATCAAAGGTCTCTCCTCCTTTGTTTTGCCCTCATTGCTTTGTTATTTCTTCTCTCTCTCTCTCTTACTTGCCTTTGAGGAGGCTGTGCATGGGGAGCTCCGTTTCAGTTAGATCGCCGTTTTGGATTTACGTGGGACCGGCGAGGAAGCCGTGAAATGGCAAACGCCGTCGAGGCAGGGGGTTCCAACGGCCACTACGGCGGCGGCGGCGGGGCGGGAGGGGGGCGGCTACCGCGGTTGCCTCGGTGGACGAGGCAGGAGATACTGGTGCTGATACAAGGGAAGCGGGTGGTGGAAAGCCGCGGGAGAGTACGCGGGAGGGGCGGCGCCGTGGTGGGGCGCGGCGGGGAGGAGGGAGCGGCGGCGGCGGCGGCAGTGGTCGCGGTGGGTCCGGTGGAACCCAAGTGGGTGTCGGTGTCGTCCTACTGCGGGCGGCGCGGTGTGAATCGGGGCCCGGTGCAGTGCCGGAAGAGGTGGAGCAACCTCGCCGGCGACTTCAAGAAGATCAAGGAGTGGGAGGCGAAGGGGAAGGAGTCGTTCTGGACGATGAGGAACGATGTCAGGAGGGAGCGGAGGCTGCCGGGGTTCTTTGACCGGGAAGTATACGACATCCTCGACGGGGCGGCCTTGCCCGAGCCGGAAGCAGAGGCCGCCGAAGACGACGAGGGGAAGAAAAAGGGCGGCTGTCGGACGTCATCGGCGGCGGTGGATGAGGAAGAGGCCGTATTTGACAGCGGGCGGACCGCGGCGAGCGATGGACTGTTCTCCGACTTGGAGGAAGACAAAGAGGCGGAGGAAGATGAAGAGGAGGATCCGGCTCCGCCACCGCAACCAGTGGCGGCCGTGCCAATCTCAGGTAAATGGATTCTGATCCTCTACCTCCCTTCACGGCCAATAATCATTTTATTAATTTCTGCAAATTTCTGTTCAAAACTACAATTTTCTCATTCGTTTCTAAATCTTTTAAGCATCGATTCTCATGCGATTGATGTTTCTTTTCTATCCGTATCTTTGCTGAGTAGAAAAAGAGTGGGAATCAAATGAGCAAGGGAGGTCAGATTCTGGTCAAGGTAATGCCTTGTATTTTATAGCATCAACAATCATAAATTCAATCAATTTCAATAAATTTGCTCAGCTCTTGTGGCATAAATTCCAGTCTCCTGAATTCACTGTTCAGGCAAGGAATTATTTAATCAGTGGATGCCCAGTCCATGATCTTGCTTCTTTGAGATGAATAACTAGATTCTTCCACCTCTTTAAAATGCCATTTACTGTTGTGTGATTGTGTTCCTCAAGTTTTCTGCTTATTGAAATATATGATTAATCTAGATTGTGGAAGAGCAACTAGTGAATATATACAATGAAACTGATCAATATTCAGCTAGGAATCATTGCACATTCATTGTAATTGGTTATGCTCTATCCTAGGCTATAAATCATTTAAGCTAACTTTCTAAGATCCTATCACATCTAAATTTTATAGGAACCTTCTTACCTTATAATATGTTAATCTATTTGAAAGGAGCTAGGATACCTGAACCCTAAATAGTTGCTTTCTCTTCTCACTCTCAAGAATAAGTTCTCGAGCACTCTCAATCTTTCTCTTAGCTTCTGTGGAGTGGTTTTCTAATAAGTTAGACTTACTTGATCACAACATTAATTTGATTTTATGTAGCAACGGCAAAAGACAACCAAGAAGAAGAAGAAGAAGATGAGGATGACGACGACGACATCCCTGAGAAGGACTCCCCTTTGCAGTCGCGCCAGGGACAGAAACGGAGACGGACATGGCCAGAAGAAGCAGCAGCAGCAGCAGAAGACAGCGACCTGCAGCTGCAGGGGAGACTGATTGAGGTCCTAGAAAGGAACAGCAGAATGCTGACAGCGCAATTAGAAGCACAAAACCTCAACTGCCAATTGGACAGAGATCTAAGGAAAGACCAAGCTAAGAGCTTGCTTGATGTTCTAGGCAAACTCGCAGATGCTCTAGGCAAAATAGCCGACAAGTTATAGAAAAGCTCGAGCACTTTGAGACAAGGTGGTGTTTTTTTAACAGAGAAGCATGTGAATTGGCTATTACGATCACTAGTTCATTTCTGTTTTTTTTTTTTTTTAGATTTTTCTTCTTCTGAACGATCGATCTCAAATAGTGTAATAGTGAGCTCAGACGGAGTTTTGGCATTAGGATTTAGCAGAAATTGCAGCGCAACGACGGGTTAAAGCGGTTAAACTTCTACTGTCTGCTTTTGATAGCATGCTATTTTTTTTAATAAAAAGATTTTTTTTTTAATTTGATACCATACATGGAAAATAATGATTTTTTCATGGACATAACTCAAAAAAAAATCAACCATCTCAATATACTGGATTAAATTAATTCATATTCAAAAATTATAATTCAGAATGATAATAATCCAATTTTTACTCGTCCATTTAGTTCTCTTAATTATATCTAATGCACGTTTAGTTCATCCGTCGATTTTGTCCAAAACTAATTAATGGATCAAACGTCCTCAGATTGATATAAAATTAGTTCCTATGTGTTCATCTAATTCTCTTGATTATATATATACCCTCAAACATCAATTTGACCTAATATCTTTAGAACAATACTTTTTTGAACACGAATTAAATTTTTTGAATATATTTGTGTTCAAAAAATCATCATTCTCAATATATTAGTCAAATTGATGGTCGAGAATATGAATATAATCAGAAGGACTAGATGAGCATATAAAAATTAGTTTCATGTCAATTCAAAATTATTTAATCTATCAATCGATTTTATCTAAAATCGATTTTAATATTAAAATAAATTAATTCGATTGATTTTCATTATTAGTCGACTGATTTACTTGAATTTTTAACAAATATAAAATTCAATAAAAATCAACCCATTGATTTCTAGAACTTTGGCAAATATAAAATTCGATAAAAATCAATTGCCAAAGTTTTAATTTCCGTTTAAAAGATTTCTAAATAGAAATTAATGCGATTCATTTTTTATTTTTTTAACGAAGAGTAAAATAAAAAAGGAATACATTTAATCATTTTTAAATTAACCTATAATTTAATAATTTTGAAAATTTATTACATGATTTAATAAAAAAGTATATATTTTTTACCATATAATTTAATTTGCTAATTAAAAATTGATAAAAACGTAATTGTTGTTCAGAAGCGAATAACTGAGCAGTGTCATCTGCCTCCCACCGTTCTTTGCCAAGTCCACCCACTCTCTTTCTTACTCAGATTCTGCTCGTGGTTGTCATTGGTCGATCTCTGGGACCCCACCGAGTGAACGTGTAGAAACTTCGAATGATCGCCGTTTGGCTAACTCTGATTCCCACTTCGCCGTCCCCACTCTCCACTACGAGGAATGCCTGGCTTCGTGTTCCCTTCCCACGCTGCCTGATTCCACAATCGCCCCACGGTCACAATGGACTCCACAGTCGCAGTGTCGTCCACCGAGAGCACCGAAGTACCTAGGTCGATCGTGCCGGTGGTGGCCCCTGCGCCGCCTCCGGCCGTCGAGAAAGATCCTCCGATCGCCCCGGCCGTTGGTGGCGGCGCCGACGAGGGAAGCAAGGTAGTGCGCTCCGTTGTGCGAAGGTGGAAGAGGGAGGACCACTTGGAGAAGGCCGGGTTAGTGCTCCGCGCGCTGGCGTGGGTTTTCTCGCTCGTCGCCGTCGCCTTGCTGGCCTCCAACAAGCAAGGCGGATGGATGAACTTCGACCGCTACCAGGAGTACCGGTGCGCTCGATCGGTTGTTGATGTTCGAGTTGATGCCTTTGGATGTGTTTGGCTTTGGGATTGAAGTGGTGGTGGGAAATTTTTGCCTTGTAGGTACTTGTTGTCGGTCGCGGCGATAGCCATGGTGTACTCGATGGTGCAGTTGCTCAGGCAGGCGCACCGGTTCACGACCGGCAAGGATTTAGCGCCGTTGACGCACTCCTGGACTTTCGATTTCGCCGGAGATCAGGTTGGTTGGAATCTTATCATAGCTTTTGGGAGATTTTTCTAGCCCTAGATCTTTTTATTTTTTATTTTATTTTATTTTTTGCAGCAGCCATGTCATTGTTCTGTTGAAATACTTATTGGAAATGTCACTTGCTAAATGGTCGCCTAAACATTTTTTTGACAGTCTGCAACTGAGATCATTTACATTGACAAAATAAATGCATTTTCTTGACCAAAGAAAAGCAAATAAATTTTAAACGTTCTGTATTGCAACTAAGATATTTGATTTTGATTTTTTTTACATTTGACCTAATTTACAAGAAATCTGTGGCTCTTGCTACAATCACTAATTGAACATGAAGTTCATTTCTAAGAATTTTTCGTCTTTATTTTAAATCTATTCAATATCTAATGATAAAAAATTATGAAAATCTTGTTGACGATAAATTTATTATGTTTTCTATTCTTACGACCTTTTAATTTATGAAATAAATATTTTCATTGTGTATATTTCGATCTTTTGCGTTTAACATCATATTTTATGTTTCATGTTCTAATATTATCTTAAATGTCTCTCACATGTAAGGCCGCAGATATTAATCTCAATTAGAGAACGTATTTGCAGCCTTTAAGTTGAACTGTGAATAGACTTGCAACTCGGGCAATTTGCAGGCAATCAACAATTTTGACAATCTATTTGCTTGTTATTGGTACATCTAGTCATCTATTGTATTCCTATGTGTATACTTGGAGGGAAATAAGATCTAGAAGTAGGAGAGAAATGAATTAGTGAAGGAAAATGATAAGAAAATCCTTGTCTAACAATAGAATGAATGATTCACCATCAGATAAGCAAAGTAACTCGGGCGTCTTCCCTCCTTGCATGAGTATTGAGTAGAATGTTACAGCCCTGTTTACCACTGATGGTAGGAAATAAAAGGCATAGGTAGATAGGTGGAGAGGAAGAAAGAATTAAAAAATCTTCCCTCTTGTTTACTTGGAAAGTAGAAAGATGAAAAAGATTTTTGTAGCTCTTATTTTACTTATTATGCCTTTCTGTCTACTCTTCATATCCAACTTCTTCAGGTTTTCCTCTTCCTCCACCAATATTGTAGCTTTTTGTTGGATACAAGTGAATGGAAAAAGAGGTGGAGAGAAAAGAGACTCTATTGTGAATGAGACTTTAGTCCCACATTGAACGTTTCAAGGCATATTGGTTGGTTTAAATTGATTCAAAAGCATATTACTTGTGAACAAATACATGGGGAGAGACTCTCTCTCACGTGTGGGTGCGCAGGGGGTGCAAATTTAGTGCCCGGATTTGCACCGAACTAAGTTGACTCGTGTGCGAGCACCACCTGCACGCGTCGACTGCAGGACTGGTTGGGACAAAATTTGTCCAAGCGAATGAACCACCGTTTTGTCACCTGAATAATTTTTTGCTTGTTGCTCAAATGTAGCGGATGCATTAATTGATGATTAATGCAGAATCTATAATCTCCAGACGTTTTGATCTGGACGGGTTAATGAGCAATAACTCCAGACGTTTTGATCTGGACGGTTAATGAGCAGTAAATGACGTTAATTCGGTCATTAATTACTGCATGGGTCTAAGCCCTATATAAAGACGCTGTGACCAAGAGCAAGGAAAAAGAGCAAATTTTTTTTTCCACCTTCATTCCCTAAATCTTCCGTGTGTTCCCGCTCGGTGGAGCACCCGTGGTAGCAATCGGGTGCTCTCTTAGTTCGCCACGAGAAACCAGTGCGTAGTTGTATACGTGGTTCTGCTATTGTATCCTAGGAAATAGACGCCCGTCATAACCTCGAAGCATAGTCGGAGGAGGACAAATCTGTTTTAAGGAAACTGTATTACGCAGGCCTTAGCAACTTTCTTCGTCTCCAGCTCGGGAGCTGCAGTTCGGGAGTCTCTAGCTCGGGAGTCTGCAAATTAGACTTTGCAACTTGGGAGTCTATAGCTCGGGAGTCTCCAGATCGGGAGTCTCCAGCTCGGGAGTCTGCAAATTAGACTCTGTAACTTGGGAGTCTGCAGCTCGGAAGTCTTAGCTCGGGAGCTACAACTCAGGAGTCTGCACTTGAAGTCTGCAACTTCACTATGCAATTTGGAAGTCTGCAGCTCAGGAGTCTCCAGCTCGGGAGCTGCAGCTCGGGAGTCTCTAGCTCGGGAGTCTCCTGCTAAGGAGTTTGTACTTAGACTTTAGAGTCTGCACTCTGCATACAAGGCAGCTCAAGTCTTTCTGGCCAACTCAGCCATCTTAAGCAGCTCTTCATTGCTAGCTTGGAATTATTGGTTCAGGTCACTCAACAGATAAGTTGAAATTATTTGTATAAGTTCAATTTAATTTATTCTCTCCGACAATATTTCCAACAATCTTAAAACAGACTTGATTCTGTTGGGATGACCACTGAAAGTGTTAAGGTGAAACAGACTCATCACCAGACCTCCTTTATCCCAATTGGGAATGTTCCAATCAATCGTGGGAAAAAACCAGAGAAGTTCACTAGGTTGAACTTCAAGAGGTGGCAGCAGAAGATGCTCTTCTACCTAACCACGCTCAATCTAGCTCTGTTCTTGATCGAGGTCCCTCTCAAGTATGCTGAGGATGTTATTGTCACGCCCCGAGACCCTGGAGCCGCTGATCCAATATAAAATCGGACAGCACCTCCCCTGTCCGGCGGACAATTTACACAAACACAATATCTAAACCACACACAATATATATATTTGCACAACCACGCAGTTTAAAGGGCCTCAGGCCTCCAATCCACACATATATAACTGCATAAATGACTATACGTCGTAAAACCAAAGTCCGAACTCACCTGAGCTGCCGGGGGGCAGGAACAAAACCAAAATAAAGCGAAGTCCAACATAGGACTCAAAAGTACAATATCATCGAATAAAACGTGAGTACATGTTCAAAACATAACAACGGAAGCATAGTAAATGCTACAGGGTCCATAAACGAAACAACGGAAAGCAAAACCAAAAGAGCTCCTCTGGAGCTGGGGACTGGCGGCTCGGGATCTTCTCGCAGACATCAACCTGAAATAAACATGTATGACAACGGGGTGAGTCCATAGCTCAGCGAATACCCAACAGATATGCATAGAAAGTTATACTAACAACAAGAGTTCCGCTAATACAGTCTCATAACAACAGTAGGGGAAGACTAGTACTGAACATACTGAGGTAGATACATACCTGAATCCATCTAACCTGGAAAGAGGGTAAAACATACCAAAGGAAACCAATAGGCATATAAACACAGATAACAAGTCTCCAGTATATGCGATGTCAACAAGTGCAGCAAATAAGTGCAGCAAACAATGCACGATGCAAAGTATGCACATGGTGCAATGACATGTGTCACCCCTGACACCAGACAGATCATCGTACACCTGTCATAGGGACGTCTGAACGGGTAGGGCTATGACAACTGTACGCACCCTGCCATCACTGCTCCTGAGTGACCGGGTGGACAGGATGCTGGTGGAGACTCCGCTCCGACCCCAAGCAATGGGGGAGTCAAGCTCTCATCTCCTCGTGGCTCAGTACGAGAAGGGATCCCTGGCTGCTACCACGCCCGTGCTCACCCTCCTCATAGTGGCCGAACGGAGCAATACAGGGCAAATGCACATATCTACGGTATCCACTAACCCATGAGTGGCCGTGTGTGCATATCATGTACCGGAAGACGATTAGGCTCAACCACAAGGGAGTCGCTGATCGCCGGCATACAACAATGCAAGGATGGTGTATGATAGATACACATACCTCCCTCCCCAAGTCCTCAGTATACTAGGTCTCAGTCTGAAATCCTACAACAGGAATACAGGTAACCTACAAGGTATACTGGCCTGAAACTACAGATCCCTCAAGGTCACATGCAAGAGATACATCCCGATATCTAAGCATACATATAGATATGACAATACCTGAGACTGTATAGAACTAACAGCATAATAACACAGGGATAAACAACAAGTATCCAGAAACAGGCATGATAAACAGGGATAGCGTAAAATCTTACTGCTATCTATAACAGTCTATGCATAATCACATGACAATATCAAAAGAGATAAGTCAAAGGGTACCCGCCTCCAAGACTGAAGTCCGTATCAATCGAGACAGAACCACCCGTCGATAATCCAATCAAGCTCCTGTATCATGGATTTATTTAATTAGCCATTATACAGAAGATAAGTAGCTAATTACTCCCTAATCCAAACCAGGATTAACCTAATCATTTCTTTTTCATTTAATCACTCCTAATTAAAGGTAAGGTTTCCAGTTACCTCACATAATTATGATTAAGTTAAATCCTAGATCTAATCCCACAATTAACCTATTGCTCCAATTGAGCTAAATAGCCACCATATCAGTTTCCCATCTCAAGATCTACAGCTATCTCTTTACCAAAAGATCAAAACTAGTATGTGGATTAAGGCTCACCTTACACAGCCGGAATTCCTTAGGCTCACGACCACTCCAATCACCGAAACAGAGCTAAGCCCAAAAATTCCCGATCAAACAGGATTACTTTAATTTCTCCACACAGCCAAATTCAGATGAAGACACTGTCACCGAACAGATGCCTAAATTCCACATCAAAAATCCAATTAAAGGGAAACTGAACAATCGATTCACAACCACTGATCTAAAATAAACTTAAGCCTCTTTACAGAATAGTAAGCTACCTTCCTTACCTCAAATCCTAGTGGCAGATCCTCACCGCAAGCAGAAGATGAGGGATTGAAGCCCAATCTCCACTCCCAATTTCCGGCAACCAATCTCAGATTCGTAGCCGCCCTATTCGATTCCCAGCATCCTGGCAATCCCTGGCGAGAAGCTAATCTCACTGGCCGGCGGATAGGATTCCGTTGTGATTAGGGCTCGCTTAAGAATGAACGGAGAAGAGGGGATCGAATTGGAGCGTGGCTGCGGCGACAGGAGAAGAGAAGGAGAAAGTGTCGGGGAAGTCGCCGGTGCCGATCGAGAAGGTGGCAGACGAAGGAATCGGGCGACGGGGAGCAGTGGCGGCTTGGCTTCGATCGGGTAGGGAAGAGAGGTGGCTGCGGCGCAAACCGAGCCCTAACCGGCTTTTATATGGGCCTTTTGCACTTTAGTCCAATATTTCGGACTTTTACACTTTGGTCCTTCATATTTGGGAAATTTGCATTCTCGTCCTTAAGGTTATATACGCTATAGCCCTTGTAACTATTCGTTTTATTACATTTTGATCCCTACATTTGTGTCCAAGAACTCGGAAGCCCCGGAACCTATCCGGTAATCCTCCAGAAATTATCGGGACCTAGTCGAACGTGTCGGATTTAACATCCTCCCCCACTAATAAAAATTTGGTCCCCAAATTTCACTATTCACTACCATAAACACTATAAAGAAGTATGCTGATGTAAATACTGAACAGTAACCAACCATACATACCTCAAGTGAACAGGTGGGGGTAGCGAGCTCGGATGACAGCCTCAAGTTCCCAGGTAGCCTCCTCATCTGAGTGATGCTGCCATCCGACTTTAACCAGCCGGATTGTCTTGTTCCGCAACTGACGCTCTCGGTGACCCAAAATCCGTACAGGAATCTCCTCGTAAGTCGCGTCAGGCTGAAGTGGAACTGAGACATCCGACAACACGTGTGAAGGGTCTGGCATGTATTTCCTCAGCATGGATACGTGAAATACATCGTGTACACCTGTAATAGATGGTGGAAGAGCCATCCGATAAGCAACTGCTCCGACCCTCTCCAGAATCTGGAACGGACCGATGTAACGCGGAGCAAGCTTACCTCGAAAACCGAATCGTTTCACCCCTTTCGTGGGTGAAACTCGCAGAAACACATGATCACCTACGGAGAACTCCAGAGGTCTCCGTCTCCGGTCGGCATAGCTCTTCTGACGATCCCGCGCCTCAGATATCCTGCGTCTAATAGTACGGACTAACTCTGCCTCGTGCTGAGCTCTCTGAGGTCCTAACAGCTGGGATTCCCCAACCTCCTCCCAGAGGGTGGGTGTCCGACAAGGCCTACCATACAACGCCCAATACGGTGCCATCTGGATCGCCGCATGGTAACTGTTGTTGTAGGCAAACTCGACAAGGTGCAGATGATCCTCCCAACTGTCTCCGAAATCCATAATACAGGCTCGCAGTAGGTCCTCTAACGTCTGAATAGTCCGCTCTGACTGCCCATCGGTCTGCGGATGAAACGCGGTACTGAACCGCAACTCAGTGCCCATAGCCCGCTGCAGACTCTGCCAAAAACGTGATGTGAAGCGCGGATCTCGATCGGAGATGATACTCAGCGGTATGCCGTGCAATCTGATGATCTCCCTACAGTACAGCTCTGCTAATCTGTCCAATGAATCGGTCCTCCGAATAGCTAGGAAGTGCGCGGATTTGGTCAATCGGTCAACGATCACCCAAATCGCATCAAGGCCTCGTCTGGTCCTAGGCAATCCCACCACGAAATCCATAGTAATGTGTTCCCACTTCCACTCGGGAATGGGAATCCTCTGAAGTAATCCAGCAGGTCTCTGGTGCCCAGCCTTAACCTGCTGGCAAACTAGACATCTAGCTACAAAATCCGCGATGTCTTTCTTCATGCCGTTCCACCAGTAGGAACGCCTCAGGTCTCGGTACATACGGGTCCCGCCCGGGTGGATAGCAAATCGGGAACGATGAGCCTCCTGAAGTAACTCCTCTCGGACCGGATGTGACTCGGGTACACATAGTCTCCCTCGAAAGTAGAGAGTACCCTCATCATCTCTGGTGAACTCAGTCGGCGGTACTGAACCTATCTGACTGCCAAGGGTCTGCAGGTGCTGATCCGTGGCCTGGGCCTCACAAATCCTCGTCCGGATCGACGACTGAGCAACCATAGTCACAAGAATACCCTGCTCAGTCCGTCTCTGCTCCTCTAAGCCCAACTCTGAGAAACCCTGAACTAGCTCGGTAACTGATGCCCAGAGGCAGGCCAAAGTCCCTCTGGACTTCCTGCTCAATGCGTCCGCCACAACATTAGCTTTCCCTGGATGGTAGCTAATGGTGCAATCATAATCCTTAAGGATCTCCATCCATCTCCTCTGTCGGAGATTGAGTTCCTTCTGCGTAGATAGGTATTTGAGACTCTTATGATCAGTGAAAATCTCAAAAGTAATACCGTACAGGTGGTGCCTCCAAATCCGCAAAGCAAAGATAATGGCGGCCAACTCCAAATCATGAACCGGATAGTTCTTCTCATGCTCCTTCAGCTGTCGAGAAGCATAAGATACTACCCGTCCGTGCTGCATCAGAACTGCGCCTAACCCCTGATGAGATGCGTCGGTATACAACACGAATCCGTCCTCTCCTGATGGAAGAACGAGGACGGGTGCCGTCACCAATCGCCGCTTCAGCTCCTGAAAGCTGGTCTCGCAAGCCTCAGTCCAAATGAACTTCACGCCTTTCCTGGTAAGGCGTGTCAGTGGCATAGCAATAGTAGAAAATCCCTCTACGAATCGTCGGTAATATCCGGCCAAACCCAAGAAACTACGAACCTCAGTAACTGACTTCGGCTGCTCCCAGCTGGTGACAGCCTCGATTTTCTGGGGATCCACTGAGATGCCTCGGCTAGATACCACTTGTCCCAGAAAACCTACTGATGACAACCAAAAGGCACACTTGCTGAACTTCGCATATAGACGCTCTCGTCTGAGAGTCTCCAATATGATGCGAAGATGCTGTGCATGCTCCTCCTCGGAATGTGAGTAAACTAAGATGTCATCAATGAATACTATGACGAACTGATCCAGATACTCCAGAAATACGCAGTTCATCAAGTCCATGAATACCGCTGGAGCATTGGTAAGCCCAAATGGCATTACCAAAAACTCGTAGTGTCCATATCTGGTGTGGAACGCTGTCTTCTGGACATTTGACTCTCTGACCCTCAGCTGATGATATCCGGATCGCAGATCAATCCTGGAATACACAGATGTGCCCCTGAGCTGATCAAACAAATCCTCAATCCGTGACGGGGGTACTTGTTCTTGATGGTCACTGCATTCAACTGTCTGTAGTCGATGCACAACCTCAAAGAACCGTCTTTCTTCTTCACGAAGAGAACTGGGGAACCCCATGGTGAGACGCTAGGTCTGATGAATCCCCGGTCCAATAACTCCTGGAGCTGGACCTTCAGCTCGTCCAACTCTCTCGGTGCCATACGATACGGAGCTTTCGATGCCGGCGAAGTCCCCGGTATCAGCTCAATAGTAAACTCCACTTGCTCCTGGAGGCAAATCCGGTAGCTCCTCTGGAAATACGTCCTGATATTCTCGGACCACTGGGACGTCCGAGAGCGGAGGGCTACTGCTATCGTCGGTGCTAATAAACGAGAGTAAGAAACCCTTCACCTTGGTCATGGGTGCTACTTGCACCTTCTTCTTGACCAATTTGGGACACTTACTCTTATAGTGCCCTTTTTCCCTACACTCAAAGCAAATGATATGATTTTTATTAATATGAAAATTAAGGTGGTTTGAAGCTATCGAGACGGTGAATATGTATCACAATTCGCTGAGTTGTGTGCTGAACATGGAATCAGACACGAAATAACAACTTCTTATACTCCTCAGCTGTCACTTTCCCAGGGACCCATGCTTGCTCAAAAATCGGGCAGTATCTCCCCTGTACAGCGGACAAGTTGGGACATTTTATACATAACTCTCAACACATAAGATAACTCAGTCATCACAAATATATAATAAACTCACAACCACACAGTTAATATCTTTAAGAAAAATAAAAATAGCAGAGTGTTCATATACAAAAGAAAACTCCAATGTAAGTCCAAAAATGAACATAGCAGGCCAAATACGGTATAAACAAAAATATGCTAAGACGATACCGAATAAATAAAATAAATACCAGTCTAGGAATTAATTGCAGAAATAAAGTAGACACTAAACCAAACTCCAAACCGATTCAATTCTGTGGAACTAGCAACTGGATCCTCTCCTGGCTCCAGGTAATGCATCTATCTGCTATCTGAAAACAAAAGTAGATGGTGGGGGTGGTGAGCCCGGGTGGACTCTGCGAGTATAAGAGTAGATAAACACATGACATAACAAAAGGTATAACAAGCAAAAGAAATAACAGTGTACAGTTTCTAGAAAACAGAATAGTAACTAAGCATGTATGAAACAAAGAGATAACAGAATATAAAAACATACATGCATATTAACCAAATGCAGCAATCATAGCTCAGATAAATGCAGTAAACACAAGAAAATGCATAATGCAATAAATGCATATGATGCAATGACATGTGTCACCCCTGACGCCAGTCAAGCCGCCAACACATCACATCTGTGTAGCCGAGTGAGTAGAGTTGTGACAACTATACGCACTCCAACGAATACCACTAATATATGTGGTTAAGTGGACAGGATGTTGGGGAGCCAACTACTCTAAAACCCCAGGAAAAAGGGGGAGCCACCAACAACTCTAGTATCCCTCAAAAACAACGGTGAGGGTGTCAACTATTTGCTAACAACTCCAACATCTACTGTACATGAGTGGTTGAGTGTGGCGTAACAGGACAACTGTTCGCACTCTAGCAACTACCACGATGAGTGGTTGAGTGGGCAGAGCAACTAAATGACTGACGACGACTTAACCATATAGAAGCCACTACTTGTCAGCATGCAACTGTGCAGATATGGTGCATAATACTAAATGCACAATTAATCAAAATACCAACGATGCAACCATACAATAAATAAAAACCAAAACCATCAAACATGCAACTAAACTACTAGGTAGGGTATTTCTAATGCCAACCAACCCTAATTGTGTTTAATGATAGTTTTCTAAGTACTCGCGTACAAGTGGTACTTTACAGAATAGAAAATCAACGGGAGACTGTACGGACATAAAAATACGATTTTACTCGAAGGTCAAGCAAAGAAAATATCAACAGTCGATGTTAAAAACAACAAAGGACAAGGTCAAGCAGTCATATTCAGACATAAACAACCATGCATTTAAGATAAATAATTTACAGAATACAAAAGGAGAAGTACCCGCCTTAATCTGTAGTCCGTATACGAGAAGAGAATCTCTCACGATCAACCGTGCGAGTCCAAAGTCAAGGTCCTGTATAACGGGCATAGGTTTTAGCTATCGCAATAAAGAGATATTTAGCTAAAACATACTACGAACACTAATAAATCTCAATTAGCAGTTATTTCCCATTTAAACCAAATCAAGATCCTGTATTAAGGATTAAATTATAAACAAATTTACTATAATAACAAACTATATATAAACAGATTAGGATAAAACCTAATTATACAAACTAAATGATTAACTCCTAATTAACCCGATCATCACGATTAGTTCATTTCAGTTTTTAACCCCCAATTAACCCAATCCACAACATCTTAAGTATCAACCGATGTATTAACAAGATCAACAAATCTCTTAATGGTAAGCCCAGAGAAGGAAATTCAAGACCTGTTTTACAATCTGATCTACACACATCCTACACATTATTATTCAACTAGAAGGATCATATGATGAACTGAATTGAACCATAATAAAATCCCTAATCTCAGAACCAATACCTCACTTGTTAGACTATCGAAACAATGATCCAAATCAATATACTAATCATTTGTCAGTCTAATGGTAAGTCTAGACATATACATCGGAGACACAATATCATTAGACAATTACTCTCAATCGGGGTTATCACTGTTGACTATGTAAGGTCAAAGGATAACTTAGCTGATCCGCTAACCAAAGGGTTAAATCGAGAGTTAGTTGCAATTTCATTGAGAAGGATGGGTTTGATGCCGATGAAAAATGTTGGTGCAAAGGAAACCCAACCTATGGAGACTGGAGATCCCAACAACTAGGTTTAAAAGGACAACCTAACTGCAATGACAAAGTTGCTCACAATGGGAGAACGACCGAGTGGAATAGTGAAGGATGGAGGTTAAACACGCGACTTTTAATGATCCAATAGAGTTACGTGGAAAACTCTTAAGAGATCACCTGTGTGAGAAAGAAGTGGGGTGTTTCAAAGAGAATTAGAGGCACAATTCTTAAAACTTTTCGCAGAACCAGGCGTGTTCATGGCCATGAACAAACACACTCATAATAAATGAGGTGTATTAGGGAGAATCTTGGGTGAAATATGTCAATGCTTACACGAACGACAACACAGTTCAAGGATATCGTGTCTACTGTAGTTAGTAAGCAAATAGATCTTCATAAGGGAAGGTTCAAAGGGTGAAACGTATTTGTCCTATACTAGCCTTAACTGCTAAATGCTATCACATACCCTGTTTCCATTCATGTTGGGGATTGTTGGATACAAGTGAATGGAAAAAGAGGTGGAGAGGAAAGAGACTCTATTGTGAATGAGACTTTAGTCCCACATTGGGAGTTTCAAGACATATTGGTTGGTTTAAATTGATTCACAACATGTTAGTAGTGAACAAATGCATGAGGAGTGACTTTCTCTCTCGCGCGGGCAGTATTGTAAAAGTTCTTGATTGCCAAATTTCATGGGTTGTTGACCATAAGTCCTCACTTTTCTTTGTCTATCCATAGTTCTATAAAACAATGATTAGTGAAGTAATCGAGATAAAGTATCAGCTAAAGAATTATTAAAACCTTTAATATATTCTCAGGTAATGCTAAGTCCTTTATTGATAATTGTATCCTGGAATTTAATCCATCTTTTAAATCCTAAGCCTTTTCTAGTACCTTTTGTTTGCTGACTATAGCGTACTATAGCCTCACAATCTGTTCTTATGGTAATTTTCTTTTTATTGCATATAAAAAGCATAAAAGCATCAAGACAGTAAATAACAGCTAAAAGCTCGTAATCTAATGAGGTTAAGTGTCCTTTTTTTTTTATATTTTCCTGAAGCATAGCGACCAAGACTTTCAGAAATTTTTGGATCATATTTAGATTGTTTTTGAAATAAAGTTCCTCCCCATCCAGTTTCGTATCCATCTGTTTCAATTACTAAGTATTCGGAATCTAAGGATAGAGTTAATAAGGGCAGGTTTTGTACTAATTATTTAATTTGTTTTACTAAGTTAATATCTTGTTGATTAAAATACCTTTGTCCTATTTGAGAAGTTTTGTTATATAAAGGGCCCTGATTTTGTCGATATCTTTTAAATATGGTCTAGCATAATTTAATAATCCTAAGAAAGAACGCAAGATCTTAATATCTTCCATTTTGTTTGGATAAGAGTGGTTATATGGACTTGTAATGCTATTTTTCCTTGTCATATAGTGCTTCCTATAAAGTCAATATATGGTACTGTTAATTGTATTTTTTTTTCGGGAGATAATTAAGCCATGTTTTTCAAAGAGAGTAAAAACCATATGTAAGTGAGCAAAATGTTCCTCTTTTGTTTTTGAGAAGACTAACACATCATCAATATAAACACAAGTGAAAGTAGTGACACTTCGAAAAACATCCATTTTTCTTTAAAAGATTTGAGGAGCTACTTTTAATCCAAAAGACATAACTAACCATTCAAAATGACCTTCGGGACATGAAAAGGTTGTCCAAGATATGGAGTCAGGATGCATCTTAACTTGTCAAAACCCAGATTTCATATCAAATTTAGAATATCATTTAAAATTTGGATTTTATTTAATAATTGTTCCTTGTTTGATATTTTATATCCATCTTCATGACAGTTATTATTTAACCGTTTATAATTGAATACCATACGGGATTGTCCTCGTTTTTATTCTGCTCCTTTATTTACAATAAGGGTTGGACTGCGACGTCTAGAATCAGATCGTTGTATTGCTTTAAGTGCTAGTAATTGGGTAATATGCATAGAGTATTCTTCTCTTTCCCAGTTAGTATATTTAAGATCTTGGGCTTTAATGGTTAAGTCTGGATTGATGATGTTTAACTTACAATAGATCTTATCTCTTTCCCAATATTTAGTAGGATTTTCACCAATAATTTTAAGTTTTTCTAATCGGGTGATAACATTATATAGGGAGTCTTGAGTTCTGACTAAGGTACATAAATAGATTGAGTTTAGATAATCGTTAGGGTATAAATCGATGTCTAAGTCTATATCATCATACTAAATTTCTTCTTCTGGGCTTATCATGCCAACTAGCTTTAGTTTCCTTTATCTTGATCTTGCTTTTGTTTGCAAGCATTTTTAATGGGACAAGGGCAAGAATTGGGTATGGTCTTGTATTTGCAAGAAGAAGTGGGATTTTCCGCAGGCGATGGTTAAGCCACTCTTATAGGATGTACTAATCTTGATTTAATAGAAATACACTTAGACATATCAGATACTTCTTCTATTTATTCCATTGTGTCAGTAGAAGACTTTGAAGAAGTAAGCTCCTCTACCGATTATACTTTGAGTATGATGATATAGACTTAGACATCGATCTATACCTTAACGATTATCTAAACCCAACCTATTTATGTACCTTAGTCAGAACTCAAGACTCCCTAGATAATGTTATCTCCCGATTAGAAAAACATGAAATTATTGGTGAAAATCTTACTAAATATTGGGAAAGAGATAAGGTCTATTGTAAGTTAAATATCATCAATCCAGACTTAACCATTAAAGCCCAAGATCTTAAATATACTAATTGGGAAAGAGAAGAATGCTCTATGCATATTACCCAATTACTAGCACTTAAAGCAATACAACGATATGATTCTAGACGTTGCAGTCCAACCTTTATTGTAAATAAAGGAGCAGAACAAAAACGAGGACAATCCCGTATGGTATTCAATTATAAACGGTTAAATGATAACTGTCATGAAGATGAATATAAAATACCAGACAAGGAACAATTATTAAATAAAATCCAAAATTCTAAATGGTATTCTAAATTTGATATGAAATATGGGTTTTGGCAAGCTAAGATGCATCCTGACTCCATATCTTGGACAACCTTTTCATGTCCCGAAGGTCATTTTGAATGGTTAGTTATGTCTTTTGGGTTAAAAGTAGCTCCTCAAATCTTTCAAAGAAAAATGGATGATGTTTTTTGAAGTGTCACTACTTTCACTTGTGTTTATATTGATGATGTGTTAGTCTTTTCAAAAACAAAAAGAGAAACATTTTGCTCACTTACATATGGTTTTTACTCTCTTTGAAAAACATGGCTTAATTATCTCCCGAAAAAAAATGCAATTAGCAGTACCATATATTGACTTTCTAGGAAGCACTATAGGGCAAGGAAAAATAGCATTACAAGCCCATATAACCACTAAAATATTGGCTTATCCAGACAAAATGGAAGATATTAAGACCTTGCGTTCTTTCTTATGATTATTAAATTATGCTAGACCATATTTAAAAGATATCGGCAAAATCAGTGGTCCTTTATATAACAAAACTTCTCAAATAGGACAAAGGTATTTTAATCAACAAGATATTAACTTAGTAAAACAAATTAAACAATTAGTACAAAACCTGCAACTCTACCCTTAGATTCTGATTACTTATTAATTGAAACAGATGGATGCGAAACTGGATGGGGAGGAGCTTTATTTCGAAAATAGTCTAAATATGGACCAAAAACTTTTGAAAATATTTGTCGCTATGCTTCAGGAAAATATAAAGAAAAAGGACACTTAACCTCATTCGATTACGAGCTTCTAGCTGTTATTTACTGTCTTGATGCTTTTATGCTTTTTATATGCAGTAAAAAGGAAATTACCATAAGAACAGATTATGAGACTATAGTACGCTATAGTTAGCAAACAAAAAGTACTAGAAAAGACTTAGGATTTAAAAGATGGATTAAATTCCAGGATACAATTATTAATAAAGGACATAGCATTACCTGGGAATATATTAAAGGCCTTAATAATTCTTTAACTGATACTTTATCTCGATTACTTCACTAATCATTGTTTTATAGAACTATGGATAGACAAAGAAAAGTGAGGACTTATGGTCAACAAACCATGAAATTTGGCAATCAAGAACTTCTACAATACTCCCGACAAGAGAATATTTTTCAGTATGAACTTCGTACTCAACTTGATACGTTGTCTTATTGATAATGTCTGGAATATGCCCACTCCCCATGGAGTAGCCAACCAGAAAATTGCAATTATTAATGCACTATCCAACTACTTCTTAACGACTATACAAAAACCTTTGGGAAAGAAATACTCTTGTTATGCTATTCTAACATATTCTACTTCCTGAGTCCAACAAACCTCCTTATAAAGGATATTACTCAATTAATGAAGCATATGAGATTTTGCGTACTAAACTTGGGCCAAATTTCTTTATTAGCCCACTAGTACATGGACTACCTACCCAAGAAGAAAAAACATATCTATTTGCAGTCTTACAACAACCAGATATGGCTACTTCTTCAACTACTCGTCCTCTGCACATGGACTACCAATCACTTGAGATCTTACAAGCAAAAAGTGCCAAGAATGAAGAACGTACTCTATCAGGTTACAAAAATTTACCTATCGATATACTCACTTATATCAAACTTCTTGGAGATTTTACCTCCACTATTCAACACTTTATGGAATTACATGAAGCTCTTACTTGGTTTTATAACCACCCTACTCTAGGCATTACTATTGTCTACGGGGAAGAATATTCTTATAAACTTAAATGTCAAAAGGTTTTTCCTCAATGTGCAAAACCAGAATTATTAGATATGGGATGTCGTTGCCAACTCCTATACTCATTCCGAAGAGTCTGCATACATTTTAAAAAATTTGAACAAAAGAATTACCGAGGTAGACTGATTACTCCTTTAACCCCACTTGACTTTAGACTACTACAACAACTATAGGTACATGATTTAGACTCTCTTCAACAC
Source organism: Boesenbergia rotunda (assembly GCA_024364735.1). Taxonomy (NCBI): domain Eukaryota; kingdom Viridiplantae; phylum Streptophyta; class Magnoliopsida; order Zingiberales; family Zingiberaceae; genus Boesenbergia; species Boesenbergia rotunda. The sequence continues at coordinate 179,112 of JAGFNQ010005090.1, forward strand.
TTTCCGTATAAATTCAAGATTCTACTTCAATACATTCTGGAAGAAAAAGAAACATTTCTCTCATGTACTATAGACAATTCGCCACTAGAATGGATCGACTTAAAAATCGAACCAGCTCGTCACTTGAGCAAAATAGATGTCCCCGATATTAATGTCCATTTCCACTCCTTTGACGACTACCCATCAGCTCCAGACAAAGAATGGGCTTCTTCAAAACCCATAGAAGAAGAATTAAAACATTGGAGAGCCTCAGTCCAAGGAGGATCTTGGTTTTGGGAACCTTATGAAGACTCAAATACTTATCTTCTGGCCGGAGAAACCTTTATAGAAAAATTTTATTGGCCTAAAGAACTTGGAGTACAATTATTTTCGTTTAATTATACCACCCAACATGAAACACTCTGCCAGTTCTATCAAAAGAAAACCAGGAAATGACAAGATAAACAAAAAGTATATCAATCCTCTCCAAGACTCTCTAACACTACGCTGCCATCCTTAGATTCAGTCGAAGAAGCTAACTTAACCAACATGTTGGAGACATAGACTTCTCGTAAGCAATGACGTCATCTCAACACTTTCGTAAGCCATGACGTCAACCAGCACTACTGAAAGCAGATGCTCCTTATCTGACTCAGCCTCCACTAAGCAGATGCTCACTTATCCGCCAGCAAGGCCCTCCAGAGACTTCTCCTCTCTTCTCTTCCCCTCTATATAAACCCCTCTTTTGTTTGCTCTCAGTACTAAGCCCAGAGCAAGAACTCTTAGCTCTCTCTCTAAGCAGTTGTGCAGTTTTTTCTCACGCTCTCTTTGTAAGTTTGTTATGTTTCTGTAAACTTGTATGTTTGTTACAAATTTATGCTAATATTATGAGTATCATAGCTTAAGCTTGTTTCTAGGTCTAGAAGGCTCTGGTTTTTTGCTTCTTCTATCAACAGTCCTCAGTCTTTATCCCAGTATCTCAGAGAACGGAAACTAGCTAAAGACGAAGACTGTTCTGTTTATCTATCCTCTATAAGACCTGTGTTGATTTAAGTAAGGCCACATGCCAAGAGGGCAGATGTAAGACCTAAAAAGTGTCGGGGCAAGAGGAGAACATAAACCATAGAACTGAGACGTCTTATTAGGTGAGGCTCATTGGTGAGATAGTTTTGGTATAACTAACCTTTTAGATTTAGATTAATCCACAACAAAAACAAAATAGAAACTGCCTGTCAAGCTCATATAAAAAAAACAAAAGTGGTATCAGAGCCCCTTATGACTTTGGACCAAGGTAATATATGAGCTTAACCTCTTTAAACTACTTAGATCTTGCTTTACTCCCAAGAACAATTGTTACAGTAGATCAGAATAAATATAGTTGTTATATAAGATCAAAAGCACTTACTCACTATTTACATTCAGAAAACCCACACTTAAACTCACTTACAGACCTAATAATTAGTATACGCATTATCGTAGAAAAACAACAATTTTTAGAGCAAAAATTAGAAACCTTTTCTTCCTCACTGAGACAAACTCAACAACTACTTGCTGAATTATTACGCAATTTAAACTATATAAAACTTAGTCAATCGGAAAATTTCACCCTCCTTAAGAAGAAAGAGCTAATTTCTCCCTCCTTAAGAAGAAAGAGCTCAGTCAGACACCTAGAAAAATAGAAATAAAAGACTTATTAGGACAATCTAAAGACATCATAGCTACTAATAAGCAACAACTATATGAAAAATTAGAAAGTATACATAAACTTCTAGAAGAAATTAAATATAAATGAAAAATTGAGATTTGAAAATACTTATTATGAAAAAACTTTAGAATACGCAAAATAATTTTCAGTTACAAAAGAAGACAGATATTGTCATCAAGAAGTCATTGGTAAAGGAGATCAACTTTTATTACAACAAAATAATATTTTAATAGCTTTGGTTTCATCACTACATTATAGACTCTCTCTAATAGATAATAAACTGTTAGCGTTAGAAAAACTTATTCTGGGGAATACACAGACAACTGATTGGAAAGAAGCATTATACAAACTTAATAGAGACCTAAGCCAATTATCTATAGGCAAGCCAATTCCTAAACAAGCACTAACATCGTCTAAGTTTTTAACCTATAAAAATGAGTCTCATAACAAAAATTGAATCTTTTACTGGACCTTCTCATACTATAAGATGAACAGAAACCAATACTACTTCCTGGATAGACTCACTTTTGACTAGAAGAAATAGTATGTCAACCCTTGTTCCACATAGACTAGAAGAAATTATAGATGTTGAAAAAGACTTAAACATCTTTGCTAATGAACAACTAAATACATTAAACCCTAAAAAATTATATAGTCAAGGACTACTTAATTTTTCTACTTCAGTTTATAGACATCATAGACAAGAAGCTCTTCATCTCCCTGATGGAGGAGAAGTGCAACTTAATTTAATTTCTGAAAACGCAGCAAAAAGCCTATATCTCTGCAAACATAATTATATACATTTAGGATTAATTGTGTTTGGACTTAGAGGCTTAACTAGAGCCAGACTAGGAGGAAAAGTACTTTTAGTCTTACATGATACTCGCTTTTCTGACACGGAAAAAGCCATAATAGGTTTAATCGAAGTTAGGGGTGTCAAAAATCAACACGACCCGACGACCCGACCCGAATCGACCCGAAAAAAATCGGGTTCGGGTTGAAAATTTTCGGGTTCGGGTTGGGGGGGTTCGGGTTGAAAAAATTTCGGGTTGGGTTCGGGTCGGGTCGGGTTCGGGTTGACCCGAAATTTAATATTTTGTGGATTTTTTGGGGTTAAATCAAATTTTATTTTGAAAATTAAGATATTTTTATGTATATTAATATCAATATAGTATGATCATGATGAAGTATTGAGATAAAAGTGAAGAATTATAGGGAAAATGGCGAAAAAAGACGTTTTGAATCGGTTTTTTCGGGTTATTCGGGTCAGGTCGGGTTGGTCGGGTTCGGGTTCGGGTTTGGGGGTTTCGGGTTGAAATCGGGTTCGGGTCGGGTTCGGGTTGGGAGTTAAAAAAAAATTTTTTCCCAACCCGACCCGAACCCGACCCACCCGAATTGACACCCCTAATCGAAGTAGATGAATAGTAACTTAGGAATAACTTATTTATGTCCCAATTTTAATATGACTATAAGAGACTTTGTTAAGCATATTAAAATTCATATACAAGCAAAAGGATATGGACAATTTCAAGGAGACAATTTGCAATTAGACTTGATATTTCTTGGAAAAACAATGAATCATATGCATAACCATTTTAAACTTTCTGTTACTAATATGATAGAAGCCTTAACAACCAAAGGCATTCATTTTTTAAAACCAAGGGAATATAACTCGGAATTATTAGTAGGATTAGAATGGAATATACAATTAAAAAATCCTGATATTACATTAAAACCTACCTCTTCTCTAATGTATAAAGACGACAAGATAATCTATCTATCTGTTTTTCTGGATATCAACCTACTTCTACAGAACTAGAAGAACAGAATTCTGTACATCCTTCTGTTTCTGATACTTTACAGCTAATGAATATAACGCAAACAGATTTAAGAACCACTCTTTTTCAACTACGAAAGAAACACTTAGCGTTAACAGGGTATATAACCAAAACACGACAATCTTATCATATGATGCTCAAATCTGAATTTTTTTTTTGATGATTTAGACGAATATGTATATCTTCCAGCAGAAATAGCTCAATTCTTTACAGATCGCGAAGCCCATGACTTAGAAACGTTTGCCAAAACTAATTAGCAACTCCTAAACAACTAGAAATTATATTTGGATGATCTACACAACATAATTGCACAAAAAGAAGAAGAAGAAGAAATACAAAGTCAAGCCTCTTCTCTTCCTCTTATCCCTTTTCCCTCACAAAATTATATGAATCCAGCCGAATCTTCTGCCACTTCTAACACAAAACCATATGAAGTCTGGTTTCCAGAAAGTACTATGAGAACTATGGACAAGGTCATCCACCTAGGACTAGAATTCCTCCCTATACCAATTATAATCCTTTAGTAAGGACTATAGGAAGAAGAAAACCTCCAGAAATGATTTTTTTTGGAAAAGACTCTGTATTATTAAATATTACTGTATGCGACCCTCAACTATATGATACTTATTTAGAACAATTGATAGTCTCTGTCAAACGCGATTACCAAGCAAAACATGAAGGACAAGCCATGATACGTGTTGGTGAAAATTATCTAGTAGATGTAGCAAGAGCAGCATGGGAAGATTTTAAACTTAACTTTCCAGAAGAAGTCGCTAGAATAGCAGCTCAAGGAAATAATATTTTAAATTTTTGCTATGCTATTCATAGATTACTTACAGTCAGGGATGCAAATACTGGTTTAGATATTAGACAAAAAGAAGCTATGAGAGATTTAGAACAACTACAATTATTTAACTGGAATTATATCAAACCCTTTTGTAACGACTTTTTGGCTCTTACTGCAGTGTCAGGTAATTACTGTAATTCAACCTTAGGAGAACGATTATTTAGTAAATTACTTGGTGACTTAGGTAAAGAAATACATAAATCCTGGATGGATCTACATGTTCCTCCTGCTTATGATAATATAGGAGTTAAAATCCAACATATTCTAACCATTCTAAATGAAAATTGTACTTACATCCATATTCAAAAACAATTTAAAAATCAACAATATGGATTTTGTAGTCAAATATATACACCACAACAATATGGAACTACTAAACCAACAAACACCCCTTATAGTAAAAGACTATGACCCCTAATAAAACTAAAACCAAAATATAAACCTACAACAACAACAACAACAACAACAAAGCCTTATCCCACTAGGTGGGGTCGGCTATATGGATCCTTTTACGCCATTGAGTTCTATCCCCTACTATATCATCATCTAGATTTAAATAAAATTTATCTTGTTTTATTGTTGCCAACCAAGTCTTTTTTGGTCTTCCTCTCCCTCTTTTAATGTGCGTATTTATCATAGTTTCACATCGTCTAACAGGGGCATTTATTGGTCTTCTAAGTACATGTCCGTACCATCTCAAACGTGTCTCCCGAAGTTTTTCTTCAATAGATGCAACTCCGACTTTATAAACCTAAGAAAACTTATTATATTCGCAAAAGCAAAGAATTGAAACCTTATTTGAATAAAGATAAACATGTTCGAAAATTTAAACCAAATAAAACTTATGCCAATATAATTACTTGCTTTGCGTATAACGAACCAGGACATTTATCATCTACCTGTTCGAACAGGAAAAACCTATATAGTAGGGGGGGTGGGGGTGGGGGGGGGGGGGGGGTCCCGAAGAGGATGGGTAAATCGAGGAAGTTGAATAAGAGAAATGAGTAAAATGGAGCTTTTTGGAAAACTTCTTTGACAACATTTAAAAATTATTTTCCCACTTTCCTTCCGGAATTTTCCCTCTTTAGACTTTTCTCTCTAAGTCAATTGGGCTTATAAGTTTTACTATAACCAGAATTTATTAAGTTGATTGATCATGTTAATATTAGGGTCAACAACATGGATCTTATTGTTTCCATTGCCAATTTGTTTAGGGCTATTATCTTAAGATAGCCAATAATATCAGTCAATCATCGCTCCTACTCTGGTGTGAATGTCCTGTGTTCCATGCGTGTTCTATCAGAGTAACAAATATTTCTTATGATCCGAGAATAAAACTTTTCAGTCAATTACCTAACTTGATTATCCTTTCTAAGAAATGTTGCAGGAGACTTTACGTATAAAAGATTGTAGGTTCTTATTTGCACGAAACAGAACACAGTAATTTCCTTCAACATAGCTCTTTAACTTTTCAAAGCATGTACAGACCATTTTTGTTAGTTTGCAAGCCTAATTTCTTTTAATGGTCTAAAATACCAACTACCATCAGAAGATATCGATTGTCTGATAACCATAATACTCACGTTACTTTCTTCCCTTGATGTAGTGCAGATGATCTATTACCACGAAAAATAGTTTAGGCCTTAGCATATGTGATGTTGAGCTGTATGGTACATAAGGCATCCGCGGGGCCGGCTTGGTCACCCCAGGTTCGCCTATTACCTGGTTCATCATTTTTATATGGTACACAAGGGGCATTCAGCTTCCTATTTTCTCTTCATGAAATATATGAACACAACTTGAATGAGGTTAGCAGATATGCCTTACACCGAAGGATGGTGCAAGATTCTTGGTAATTAATATTATGGCTGCTGGTGCTTCAAAACGGAGTTTATTGACATGTAATCTTCTTCCCCCTCTGGATTTCATCATGGCAGACTTAGTGTGATACTCTGGTGAATTTGCATGACTATTTCTAGATGCTTCAACTCCAGTGATGCAGAGCTCTTCTCCTTTTTGTTTTTAGGTGATGGCGTACTTGCTGATCTCTGCTTCATCTGCAGCCATCCCAATTACAGATCGCATGCGACGGGAAGTAGTGAATAGCTTCACTGATATATCAGTAGTCGCAATCAGTATGACTCTCTTGTCATTTGTAGCACTGGGTTCATGCTCTCTTATCTCTGGCTTCAAAGTTGCTAGGCGGAGTTACTTTTAGTTGTGCATGTATTCCTCAACTCCGCTCTGCATGTCTGTATTATTAGTTTCCCACTAGATGTGTACTGATACACATTTTGTTGTACCTTTGTTGACAGTGTAAAAGGACTTTTTATTTTCCTTTCACGTTTGCTGCCGAAATTGAAAACATTGGATTCATTTTGAGTTATATACTCCTTTCTTGGCTACGGGAAGAGTTCATACATCGCAATAGATGCACACAGTTTGTTGTCTGTCCTCTACTATTATATGAGCTAGTTTGTTCTTGACGGTTTCATTAGTTATATCTACCTTAGCTACCTATTGAAGTGATATTATCATTGACATGACTAAAGTAGTGGTAAGAATGAATGGTTTCATTGTCTCTCTTATAGATCATTGCAATATTTGACTCAAAGAATGGCTTGAGAGTGATATATATATATATATATATATAATGGCCTCTTTCTCTGACATGTTTTTGGTGGTGAAGGGCAATGAAACTTATGGAAGCCCTAAACAATGTTATTTATGGTGAATTTAGTTACGCAAGAAACAGAATGATTATTTTTAGGAATATACTAGACAATTACGAATAAGTATCTCTTAGATTGATTCATACGTAGGATAGAACAGTTGAAAAAAAAATCATTTCCTTGTATTTCACATTTGCATGATCCAATAATTTCTTTTAATTTCTTACCTGCATGAATTTCCAGCTTTCCTTTTCTCACTTTATGTGCTGTCATTAAGATGATAAGAACATTTACCATTAGCAAAGCAGATATGATGTGATTTCTTACCCAGAAATGGATAATAAGTGTCATATTAGCAAACCAGTTATCATTAATGGGTAATTTTCATACACGGTGAATGTGTAACCTTTTTGTGGATGACTCTGGTCCAACCAGAGATGCAGTTACTTACTTTCAGTATTTCAGTATGCCCATAAATTTGGCCAAATCTATTTGTTGTTCAGGTGATCATGGTTTATCTACTGACATCCTGTCAATTTCTATTTAGAATTCCAGTGAGAATGTTAGGGCTACCATAGACAATATCAGATTAACACACAGGAAATACTAGGCAATTTCTTTTATTCTCTTTTAGAATTGTATTCAATCACATTGGTCATGTCTATGTAACTTGCTATTTGTCACACAAAATAAACTGTGATACAAGTAGTTAATTACAGTTCGGAGGTGCTTTACAAGTTGCAGCAAGCACATCTTGCTATGAATCCCTCCCTTTTTCTGCTTCCTCAACAAGTTAAACGTTGCAGTAAGTTGGCAGCCACTTTTTCACTTTTTCTTTTGTTTTTTTTTCCTCTCCTTGATAAAGTTGCTTTTGAAATTAAAGCAAAAGGTTGCAAGCGGACAGCTGATAAAGTTTGGTTTCCAGAAGTCATCCGAATGAAATGACCACTGACGAGAGTGGGATGAACACTGTTTGAAGGTGGTGGTAAGAACATCCTTTAATCTCTCTTCTTTTTTGCAAAATAAACTCCATCTCTATCGACTTTTTCTATTCATAAAAATCAACGATCACGAGAATCAATCACCTTCTTTTGATTTTCGACTCCCTCATAATTCACGGCACTAACCACGTCAACCTGAGCAGGTGGTAAGAAACCCAACGACCTATTCAATTCCCTGGTCTGTAGGGTAGACACGTACGATATAATAAATGTGGTCACCAGTCCATTGTTTGATTTGGTCTACAATTATTGTTCTCTGAATCATATTATTATTACGCGAATTGATTTTAAAGCAAGCACACAAGCATCTTTTATTCAAAATATAAGAGAACGATAAACACAAACAAACATCATCACCAGCTACTGAAGGAGGAAGGAAGGATGACATGAATCCTTTACGCTTCACCTTCATCTTAATTACGTATTAAAACTATGGTAATTAAAGCAAACCACAAACTTAACTCTTAAGACTCGAGTGACAGTGACCTTATCAGCCCATGTATCGATTAAGATTTATTAGGCTTAACGATTGGGATTAATTATGTTTAAATCGCCAGGACGAGTCCAGGAAAGGACTTGCGGCCGCGGCTCTGCCACACGGGCAGGCAGTGAGTCGGCCTGGGCGAGTCCTTGGGCGAAACGGAGGGCTTGGGCGGCGAGTCAGCGGCGACTCGGGTGACGGTGACGGAGGTGTTGAAGTACTCCCGGACCTGGGTGATTATCCCATCCGGGGAGACGGTCCAGGCGTGGACCCAGGTGGTGGCGGCGGCGGTGCCCTCGGCGACGACGGTGGAGCCGAAGGCGGCGACTCGGTCGGGGAAGAATCGGAACTCGGCGGCGGTGTCGTCGTCAGCGCCGGTGAGCATGCGCATCATGTGCTGGTGCTCCGGCGGGCCATGGAACCACCACTCGATGTCGGGGGCGAGCAGCTGCTGCACCCGGTCCGCGTCGCGACCGTTCAGGGCTTCATACAGGTCGAGCACTCGCCACTTGTTGCGGTCCTCCAGGCTCTCTCCTGCGCTATGGTTAGCCAGCTCCGGACGAGCCCCCTCGGCTCTCTCGCGGCCTCCCTCTCTTTTCCTCTCGCTTCGGAAGCGGTGCGCTCGGGCGGCAGACTCGGTGAGCTAGCGGAGGAGATCACGAAGGCGTTGGATTGGGTGGGCTTTTATAGACAGGATACGAAGAAGAGGGAGTAACTTTGAAGCATGCCAAGTCCCACACGCAAGACGAGTGGTCGTTGGGTGCGTCGGTTGCTGCGTGTGCTTAATTTGTGGGCCCTGTCACGTTATAATGCCGAGCCAGTTGAGCGATGGGATCAGGCGTGGACTGCATTCAATAAATGGTGTACAATAAAATAAAGGGGGAAAATAAAAAATGCGTTTTTTCCAAATCGTGACTCGTACTTTGATAATTTTTTTATATAAAAAAATACTTTAGCGGTGTTCTAATTATTATTCTATTTATATTTTCCACCTAAAATCTCAATGGGTTATAAAAATTATAATTTTATAACAGCTACCACTATAAGAATTTTTATTTGATTTTTTCCAAAAATAAAATGGGAAATAAAAATGCATTAAATAATGGGAGGCAACGGTGGGACGTGTCCTGGGGTGGAGATACATGGGGGAGGTGGGTTTGATCCCATCGATTGATTGACGATTCATGAATGCTACTTTCTAGGAACGGATACAGGTGGGGCCTCCGCCGCCCCAGCCTAGAGGTAGCTGGCAAAGCCACGGCTCGTGCTGTTTGCCGCGCAATCATGCCATATAATGATCGTGATTTGTATAAGTAATTAGTGGCTTCTAGTTGCCCATATCACGATCTGATAATGTTAATTATTCTATTGAATTTTTATGTGTATTTTTTTTATTTATTTTGATAATCGATAAATTTTTTTATAAAATTAATTTAATCATCACAAATTCGACTGTTAATCATTTGATTGATATTCTCCCTATGCTAAAAAAAAAAAAAAAAAACTCTATGTGATGATTAATACGTGGATGTTATCATAAAAAGTCTAGAATCAAATCCTGACAAAGAGGTCTTGAGTCAAATCCTGACAAAGTTAGCATGTCCATCCTCCCCACGCGCTAGCCACAGCATCCAGGCTAGTAGTCCTCGTGATTTATCTCTTTCATGTTGATCTTGAGATGGATTGACGGAGACGCTGAGGACGAACGATTCATCTTTTACCAAAAAAAAAAAAAAAAAAAAAAAAAAAAAAAGAAAAACTCTGTGAGTTAGCTGGCCCTTCTCATCTTCTCCAGATTGACTCAGTACTCTCTATAGCTATTATAGGACTCCTTAATTTACCAATGGAACTCGATTCATGAATCCATCTTTTATTTTTTTTTCCCTTTTGCCTGTTAAATCCATTTTCTAAGCTGGAATTATATTCAATGCATGTCGTGCCGTCCATACTGTTTGATCGATTAATGTAATATTTATGGCCACAAAATAAATTAAAGCATGTGCTAGCTAGATAGCTTCAATATATTTGTTGTTGTCACTTGTCATTCAAGCAAACTGTACATGCTAATTAATTTGGGTTTGTTAGTTCATTGCTCTTATATAACATCCACATTTGAACCGTTGAATTATATATCTTATCTAATTAATTGCATACAAAACTTATACGACGCTTCGTTCATGAGATATGAAACGAAACGCAATTAATATTTATCACTTGCGTTGCGTCTCTCACTTTTCATGTATACCCATCAAAATTAGTCTCAAATCTCTAATCACGACGTGGCATGCAGACAAATTTCATAACCTCTTCCGCCATTCAATTATATTTTTTTTATAAAAACTTAATTAACATTAAACTATCTCGCTTCTACCATGACATATATCTATTTATATGATTATGCTATTGATGATGTGACAGATAGTGAAGATTTCCACCGATCTTCCTCCTGATCGGATCTGCCTTTGGGGTCCTCGTACCGTGACTTCAGCTTTGACCACTCTCCGGTGTGACCGATCAGAGGGGTATGCGACGGTCATTGTGGGGCAACCACATACGGGAGCGAAGACTTTAGTGATCAGCTTGTATTAAGTAACTTTTTCCTCCGATTATGTGGATTTGTTGGTGAATTCAAAAGTTTTCCGATCATTGGCCCCCCCCCCCCCCCCCCCCCCCCCCCCCCCCCCCCCCCAACATTGGGGATGTGTGTGTCGTTATCATTTCCGGATAGCCGTGATGTTTTGCCCCGCCATCGCTCCTTCCTCTCCCCCGCCCCCCCTCCCCCCCCCCCCCCCCCCCCCCCGTGATACCTGTCTTTTTTTGTTATTTTTGGATACTGTGGGGGGGGGGGGGGGGGGTTGCGTCGAGTGGCTGGGTGGAAAAGCTTTCTATGAATTTGCTCGAATTTGTGAAGACATGAGTTTATTTAGTTTTAGATGGTTTCTCTAATAATCAAATGCTTGGGACTTGCCCTGTTTTTGGGATGATTTTGCTTTGAGCTTCTGTCAATCTTGGAGGAGTTAGAGTTGTATTTGGTTATTGATCTTGCACGAATTGAGGAAGCTTTGAGTTGGATCAGTAGGTGTTTTTGTGTTTGAATTCCAAATTGACGAAGGAGATTGGCTAGAAATCGTAGGGTTCCTTGATTTGCTTGGTTTGAGGATTGTCAGCTGTGATAGCGGATTGGATGATATGGTAGGTGAAGCTGGGTTTTTGGAGTTGCGTTTTGGTTTGGGCTGTGGATACTATGAATTCTGTTCTATTAGTGTTACCTGGCATTGGATGGGATGCATGGCTCAGTGGATCTTCATATTAATCTTTCTGTTGAGTTGTGTTACATGGCCTGAGTTAGAAGGTGATGTAATGAGTTATTGCACTGATCTGTGTAAGGATTAGGCTCTTGAGTGGTAATCTGATTGATGTTGGTTCTTGGGATGAACTGTGTTAGGGCTTGAAATGGTTTATACCTTTGTTTTGGAGTTGTCTCTATTACAAGTAGTTGCGATTGATTTTGACGGTGTAAGGTTTCGTATAGGATTTTCACCCCTACGGTGAGCTTCGTTCTTGGGATCTTGTTTAGGGTTGGATCACCACTTAAGTCCTCCTTTTTGGTGTGGTTAAGTTGTTGTGAGCTAATTAGGTGATGGATTAGTGGTATTTGAGGTGAGCCTTTGGGGTTGAACCTAAACCCAATATAGCAAGGGCTAAGCATTTAATTAAAGGTAATTAAATAAAATATGAGGATTATGTTAACCCTAATATGGTTTAGGAATTTATTTAGCTACTTAATAAATGTTATGATAGCTAAAACCTTTGTTCTTTGATACATGACACTGATTTGGACTTATTGTTACGGATTATTCTGGATGGGAGGTTCCCATTTGATACAGACTCCTACTTTGAGACGGGTACTATTTGCTTGTTTCCTATAGATTCACTTTATCTTTATACATGACTGTTTATACTTGTGCAGTAGATTTTATTTATCTTAAATCTGCCATCGTTTGTTATCTTGCTTGATACTTATTGCTTAATCTTTAAGATGATCTAATTTCTATTTATACAGTCTTTATATTTGATATCTGACTCTGTATAGTATTCATGTATGCATGTGTGCGTAGATATAGTGGCATGTCATTTTATATCTACATGGATTGATTTCTAGTTATACTTACATATGTATCTAAATGTATGATGGATAGATTATTAAAAATGTGATTGACCTGTGTATGTTAGGTTGAGTTATGTATGATGACCGGGAGGGATTGCATGTATTAGAGTTATGCACCATCCTTGCACTATTGCATGTCGATGATCATCCGCTCCCTTGTGGTCTGAGACCGTTGTCCAGTACATGATATGCACACACGACCACTCATGGGTTAGTGGATATCGTTGGGTGTATGTATTTGCTCTGTACTGCTTTGCTCGACCGCTCATGGCTAGTGGTTTTTATGCGTGGTAGCAGGCAGAGATCCCTTCTCTTTCCATAGACTAGAGGAGATGAGAGCAACACTCCCTTACATATACATGGGGTAGGGGGTGGTCCTCCACTAGCATCATGTCCACTCGGTCACTCAGGAGCAGTGATGGCAGAGTGCGGACAGTGTCACAACTCTACCCACTTAACCGACGCATATGATATGTCTCGGTGGTTGGACTGGTGTCAGTAGTGACCATGTCATTGCATCATGTGCATATGATGCATTTGTGCATTTGATTGTGATTGCTGCACTTATTTGCTGCATATGTTTGACTTGCACATACATGATATATTATATGTAAGGTTTGATGATCATGCACTTACTTGTATAATACGAGCTTCTTTTATGATCAAGATAGACTGATTTCTGATATGTATATTCATTTGTTTCTTTCAGTTATATATGTATATTTTGATATGCCTGTTGAGACAGTATTCTGTTATTTCTGTATAGCTTACTCAGCTATTTGTTCAACTATGCATATCTTTCTTTATACCTGCAGAGTTCACTTGGACTCACCACCCGTCATAATGTTTTTGTTTTCAGGTTAATAGGCCGCCAGAGGAGCCCAATTGCCAGTCCCGGGTCCCTACGACTCCAGCGATGGGTGCTTCCACGCATTTTGCTTTCTTTATAGCATTATCTTTGGTTTTGTATTCATTTTTATGTCGTGGACTTATGTTGCGATTCATTTGCTGCGGTATTGTATTTTTGAGTCCTCTGTTGGACTTTGTGTTTGTTATTTTGTTGCGTGCCTACCCTAAGGGCAGCTCAGGTAAACTTTATAGCTTTACTATTGAGATGCAGTTATTATTCTTCATATTATCTACTGTTTTGAGGCCAGATGCCTATTATTATACTGTGTGTGTTATATGTGTATGTAAATTGTCCATCAAACAAAGGAGTTATTGTCCAATTTTATATTGGATTAGTGGCTCCTTTGATCTCGGGGTGTAACACTTTACCCATAAAAAAAATATATAGCCCATGAAACACAACTCTCATTGGATTAGAGCCTCACCTTTTCCTATTGCAAGGTTTAATTAAACCAAAATCAACATGCACACTTTAATTAAATAAAAAACTTTATATTTCACCGATTCACCTTCCCACCCATGCAACCTTTTCTATCTGCTGCACGCCGCATGCCACCAACGTCTTTCTTGATCCTCTTCACAGCCATAGGTACAAAAGATTTTAATTTCGATCCTTTTATCTTTTTTTTTTCGTTGGATTAGAGCAGATCTATTTGTATTTGGGATGAATTTCTTTCGATATCCAATTTCTCTATTTTTTAAAAACTTTTATAATATTTTTCATTTGTATCTTTCATATTTATGTCATATACAGGCGATCGACAGTGACTCGATGAGTATAACCGCGACATCTCTTCTCTCGAATAATATACGATATCTATGCGGCAATCACCGCAGATTTATTTTCTTTTAATATTATTTGTATCAGTCAATTATAATTATTTTCTTTTGATAGATTAATTAAATTTATTAACAAAATTATTAATTAATTTGGTTATTTTTAGTTATATGATTGGTTACTTTTCTTTATTATTTGTTTGATATTAACAAGTATGACTTAGTATGTATCATATTGTATTAGATTGGCCAATAAAGAATATTTCTTCAGCATTGGATATGATAATTTTTGTATCTATTCACTTTAATACAGAAAACTCAGGAAATGAAAAAAAAAAGAAAAGCTATCAATTCGTGTTTTAAAGCAAAAGATCAAACATCAACAAGTTAAGGACATTCTCTATCCAATATTGATATATCAAATTCTAGTGATCAACAACCTAACAAATCTCCTATAATTGAGATTGATGTTAGTTCTCTAGAACCTGATCTGACATTACGCACTCCAATATGGAAATATCCTGTTAATCAAAGGGATAAAATTAGACAAGCTTATATTATAATGGGTCCATATCAACCTATTCAGAATGAGTATCCACTGACCAAATTCGGAAGTCAAAATCGACAATTTCAAAGTTATTGGTTTAAGAAATTTACTTGGTTAGAATACTCTCCTTCGAAAGATGTTGCATTTTGCCTTCCATGATTCTTGTTTGATCATAAGCATCCTCACAGTCCTGCATTTATGACGAATGGATTCAAATATTAGAAGTGAGTTAATGATGGTGATAGATGTGCACATTTGATGCATATAGGATACAATACTTCACCACATAAAAATGCTATGGAATATCTTCATAATTTGATGAATATACCTTGTCATATTGACAAAGTGATGAATGCACAATCTTCAGATGAAAAACAGAAGAATAGATTGAGGCTTACACAACTATTGGAAATATTAGATGACTCACTTTGTAAGCATGTGCATTTAGAGGGCATGATGAATCTCCATCTTCTAATAATCGCGAGAATTTTATTGAGATGATAAAATTTATGAGGAAAATGAATGAGAATATTGGGGATATCGTCTTAGAGAAAGCTCTAAAAAAATGCAAAGTATACTTCACTAGATAATTAGAAAGATATCTTGAATATTCTTGTCAATCAAGTGAGAACCAAGATTCGTAAAGAAATTGGGGATGAAAAATTCTATATTTTAGTTGATGAAGCAAGAAATACATCTAACAAGGAGCAGATGACTATTGTATTAAAATCGGTTGATATTGATAGTTTTTTATGAGAGCGGCTCTTTGCCATTGTACATGTGACTGATACAACTACTGTAACACTTAAGAAAGAAATATCTGATGTTCGTGGTCGTTATGACTTGCATATCCACAACATATAGGGACAAGGATATGATCGTGCTAGCAATATACATGGTTGTTGGAATGGATACAAGCTCTTTTCTTGAAAGATTATTCATGTGTATATTATGTACATTGTTTTGCTCATCGACTTCAACTAGCATTAACTACAGTTACTGAAAATGAGGTATCCATTTGGTTATTTTTTTAAAAAAATTAAATTCTATTTGTAATCTCTTTAACGCATCTCCTAAACATCAAGCTGAGTTACTTTCTGCTCAAAGAGTTGAAGTTGCATATATGGTAGCTATTGGTGAACATGATACCAGTAGAGGCAATCAAATTGGAAATTTACTACGACCTAGAAAGACTCATTGGAGTTCTAATTTTGACTCAATTTGTAACATGATTGATATGTATAGCTCTGTGATTACTATGTTAGAAAATATAGTGCATGATAGGTCCTCTTCTAACTCCATCCGTGATGAAGCTAGTGGTTTGTTGATTGCGATGAAGTCTTTTGATTTCATATTCATATTACACTTGATGCAA
Organism: Boesenbergia rotunda; assembly: GCA_024364735.1. Lineage (NCBI taxonomy): Eukaryota > Viridiplantae > Streptophyta > Magnoliopsida > Zingiberales > Zingiberaceae > Boesenbergia > Boesenbergia rotunda. Next base: position 195,411 of record JAGFNQ010005090.1, read on the forward strand.
AAGATAATAGGGTTAAGAAATTTGCTTTGTCAGGCATTGCAAGAGAAATCTCTAGACATTTTAAATGCAATGGACTCTGTTTCAACTACTAAAACTTTGCTTTATACTTTGAAAGAAGAAAATTTTATTATTTTACTTAGTTATGTGAAAGAAGTTTGTGCTAAGTATAATATTGAGATACCTGATATGGAAGCTCTTTATAAATCTGCTACAAGTCGTTCTTGTCAATAAAATGATTCAATGACAGTTGAGCACCATTATTGATTTGATGTATTTGTTGCTACAATAGATATTCAAATTGAAGAGCTTAATAGTAGATTCAAAGATGAGGCAGTTGAACTTCTTAAGCTTAGTTGTGCTTTAGAACCTAAAGAAAATTTTAAACTTCTTAATGTTGATCATATCTATCGACTTGCTGATAAATTCTATCCTCTTGACTTTGACGCACAAGATTTGCACCACTTGAGAATGCAATTAGATCACTATAAGGTTGATGTTGTTGGTCATGAAAGATTTTAGAATTTATCAACTATTTCTGAATTATGTCAAAGATTAGTTGAAACAAATAAATCAGAACCTACAATTTGATTGATAGGTAATTTTTTTTCTTATTTGTTATAGTTTATATATTATGACTATATCATTTACTTATATATTAAATTAATATATTTGTTTAATTGACAGGTTGTTTTGTCTTGTTTTATCTCTTTCTGTCTCTATAGCAACAACGGAACGAGCATTTTCAGCTATGAAACTTGTTAAAACTTCTCTTCATAATAAGATAGAAGAAGAGTTTTTAACAGATTCTATGGTCATCTACATTAAACGGGAGTTGGTTGAAAATATTGATAATGATATAATTATTAAAGAGTTTGATTCTAAGAAGAATCGAAGAGCACAACTTCAATAATATTTTTTCTATGATTTTGGATGTATTGAATATTGAATATTTTTGTTTTATGTCTTCTAAAAATTAATATTCACATACTTTTTATGTTATTTATATTTTTGAATTAATTAAATTTTTATATCAATTATAGTTAGCCCCATGTAATTTGAAAGTTTGGCTATGCCCCTACACACCCGACTCCTTTAGCCCGGTCAATCGACTCTATTAGCTTGGCCAAACGATTACACTAGCTCAACCACCTGACTCCTTCAGCTTGGTCAACCTGCTCATCAACTTGGCCAAGCGATTATGCCAACTCGGTCATCCAACTCCCTCAGCTTGGTCAACCGACTCCATCAGAACATATCTCTTCAAGCTAATGTCTTAAATTTCTATAACCCTGTAGGGCTCTTAGCCGCCCCTCATCCTACTTGGTTTGTTAAAGGCGTGGGATAAGGCATAACGACTTCATTCATGGGATCATTTCGTATGGAAGAAGTGGAAAATGTCAACATATATCTTGGAGAACATGTCAAACGAATGCACATATATCGAAGAAATGCATATATTCATTGCTCTATATAAAGTCACCCACCCCAACGTGTGTAAGTATGTGAACACAACCATCTAAACTCTTCTACACCAATTCCTTGCTCATCCTTACTACTCCTTAGCCCCTATGCAAACTTGAGCGTCGAAGTGATCACTCCGAGTGTACCCTTGGCGCCATTTTGATTTCTCTTTGAGTGTTGTAGATATCCCAGACGATTTCTTCATAACTGAGGCATTCAAGTTATTCCCCTTCACTATTGCCTCCAGTTGACTCACTAGACTGTTATCTCAGATAACAAATTGGTGTCGTCTATGGGAAATGACTTGAATTGAGACTTTGAGATGGTGAAAACCAACCCTAGCCTGAGGTGACATGGATTAGGGTGAGACCATCACCATAGCTTAAGGAGATTTACAGGTGTTAATTGACTAGGCGGTGCAATAGATTCTCCAAAAGCTCTCTCCCACAAATTTGACTATGGAAGAAGTACCCAATGCCTCGACTAAGGTGTTGCCCATCCCTAATCAACCAATGGACTCGGCAGGCCCTCCGCCGACCACCTTTATCAAATCACGGAGCAAGACTAGGGTCACACTTGACAAGAACTCGAATGAATGAATGGCAGGAGAAACATCAAACACCTCCTCCAAACTAGAATAAGGGTAAAGAGCCCTTTTGCCAAAGAAAGGAGCTACCAGGGCATGCCTTTCTCAAGCCAGGTCCTGAACAACGAGTTGCCATGTAATTTCCAGACACCACAACTAGAGGAATACATTGTTCAACTGACCCTGAAGACCATCTGGGTCGATTTGAGAGCACCTCTCTACTTCTCCAATATACCAATAACGTCAAGTGTTATGCCTTTCTAACAACTCTCTCTAGCTCAGCTCAATGGTGGTTTAACTAACTACCATCCTCATCCATTCACAATTTCACCAACTTCAAAGACGCGTTACTACACCACTTTGCCAATAGTAAATGCTATCATAAGACGTCTCTCAATTTGCTCACCCTAAAGCAGACATCTAAAGAGAGCCTGAGTGAATACATACATCGGTTTAACAAACATGCCTTGGGCGTGCCCTCGACTACTTCTAAAGTTCTCGAAATGCTTTCTCCCAAGGTTTACAAGAAGAAGACCTCTTTGGATCTTTGGTGAAGAAGTCTTTGACAACTTTCGATCACCTTTGGATCGGGTAGAGAAATATATTAATGTATAAGAAGTTCAACTCACATGGAAGAAGGAGGTCATGACACCAACATCGATGCCCGCTCGAGCGGAGTGCAAAGCTCCTCCGCCACCTCTTGGATACAAGGAGTCATTCCCCAACCATCAACATATTCAGTTCAAGATAGGGGCAGAGTCATGCAAACAGTAGAAGTAGCCCCGACTTCTGACTTTGATCTGAGTAGGATAGACAATGAAAAGTCAGAGCACTATTGTATTTACCACCGGTCTCATAGGTATTGCACCCGTAAATCGGTTTGTCTTCTTAGTTGTTAGGTTTGTTATTTGTCATTCCACTTGCGCACTAACAACGTGTAGGAAGATAATTGCAATCAAAGTGGGTGATCGGCTATTAACCCCCTCTAGCCGTACGTCAAGGTCGCAACAGGGTAAACTCAGGTTTGATCAGATTGACCAAAACGTTAGCCAAACAAGATTTGATATTTGGCAGAGTAATTAGTACGCAAGGTTGGTCAGGTTAAACAAGGGTTCGCCAAATAGGACTTGATGTTTGGCAGAGTGATCAAACCTAGATCTGAAATGTGTAACAATATACCGAGGTTTGGTCAGTTAGAACAAGGGTTAGCCAAACAGGATTTGATGTTTGACAGAGAACCCAGGGTTGGTCTGTTAGACCAAGGACTAAGCCAAATAGGACTTGATGTTTGACAAAGAGAAGTCTAGTTATGATTAAGGTGACTAGCAAAGAAATCTTTATCAAGGCACCGAAGTCCTGATAAGTAAATCTGGGCATTAAGTCCTGGTTCGAGAAATTGGGCACGAAGTCTTGGTTCGAGGAATTAGGCACGAAGTCCTGGTCATGGATTGGGCACGAAGACCTTACCGAGGGTTGAGCACTGAAGTCCTGGTTTGAGGAATTGGGCACGAAGTCCTGGTCGAGGATCGGGCAGAAGAATTAGCCGAGCGAGGACTACGGACAGAAGTAGAGACGGGTCGAGGATCGGATGTCTCAAGATCCGGGAGTCTCGGAGGTTGAGCAAAAGTCCAACCGGAGGTCCTGGTTGGCAAAAGGTAACTTCTCCAAAGTTGTGTAGGTGAGGACGCGTTCCTCGGAAGAGGGAACAGTAGACGTCGGGTCGACCTAGGATTTCATTTGAAATCCAAAGTCAGAACCAGACAACTCTAGTTGTCAATCAGACTTATAGGATTTAGGCTTAGGATTGTTTGTTTGTCTTGTGTTTGCTTGTCTTGTAGGAACCTGGAGCTGGAAGCAAGATAGAAGAGCAAACACAAACGAACAAGGTCTGGAAAAGAGGCTTCCGAGTGCCCCCATCAGCCCAGGTGCCCTCATGGGGAGGCGCCTCTATGGGTATGGAGGCGCCCAGGCACCCCCATCATCCCAGGCACCCAAGAAGGTAGATTTTATCCCCTGCGTGTTGTTCGATGGCTGGATCAGTTTCAACCACCTTTGAGGCGCGTCTATGGGCTCTAGGGCGCCCAGATGCTTACTATATAAGGGGTTTCACCCCCTCAATTTAGAACATTAATCTTTCCATCTGATTACTCATTCCCTGTGAAGAAAAAGTGCTAAGACAAAGCTCTGCGACCAAGGAGGCTCCAGGAGGAAGTGCGCGACACTTCGAACTTCCGGATTAGTCGGGATTGTCATTTTTGTAGATTTGCATTTACTTACAAGTTGTGTTCATTTCATTATCATTATTGTACTTGTACCAAAAACTGTAAGACGAGTTTCTCCACCTCTGAAAAACTTCCGGAAAGGAGATCACAAGTGGACAGGCGCTACGCGTAAGTAGGCCCTGAACGTACTGACCCTAAGGGGGTTGGGAGCCAAGTAAAAATCTCGCTTGTTTGTATTGTGTGTTTTCTCTTTATTTATTATTCCGCTATACTACTAACGACTCTGTTATGAAGTTGAACGAACGAACGACTCAAAGATGAAAGAAAGTGCAAGTCGATATTCAACCCCCCTCTATCAACGCCACCGATCCTACAATCTCTTGCCTATCTCGCAACTAGGATATTTTTGCTTGGTCAACCAATGATGTTATAGGAGTACCACCCTCGATCATGGAACACCAACTCAACATTGACCCATAAGCCTGACTGACCGGTTCGACAAAAGAAATGACACTTTGGGCCCGAACAAAATAAAATAATCAAAGTCGAGGTTACTACGTTGATGGAGGTTGGCCATATTCGAGAGATTCATTTACCAACATGTTTGGCTTATGTGTTGGTGGTTCCCAAGCCCGGGAAAAAATGGAGGGTCTATATAGACTTTTTGGACCTCAAAAAACTTGCCTGAAGGACTGTTATCTTCTATCTCGAATCGACCAATTAGTGGATTCGACCTCGGGTTGTGAGCTCATATACATACTAGATACATAGTAAGGCTACCACCAGATCCCCTTAGTTGTCGAAGATCAAGAAAATTTTAGCTTCATCACCTTAGATGAAACCTTCTGCTATACTGTTATGCCCTTTGGACTAAAAAATGTAGGGACAATATATCAACGATTAATGGATCACATCTTCAAGCAGTAGGTTGAGAGAAATGTTGAGGTTTATATGGACGATATTCTAATCAAGATTACCCAAGCTGAGTACTTGATTTATGATATCGAGGAAACCTATGGCATGCTTCGTCGATATGATCTTAAATTGAATCCTAACAAGTGCTTGTTTGGTATCAACCGTGGTCATTTCCTTGGTTACATTGTAATAAATTGAGAGAGGAATCAAAGCCAATTTGGAAAAAATCCAAGCGTTGCAAGATATGCCCTCTCCTAAAACCTCAGGTGTTGTGCAAATCACAACACTCTCTTGATTCATAACTAGATCGGATGACAAGAATTTGCTTGTTTTTAAGGTTCTTCGAAGGTCGGCTCGGTTCGAGTGGATGACAAGTGTGAACAAGCCTTTACTAAACTCAAGGTTTACCTGACTAGTTTGCCCCTACTCTCTAAGCCCATTGTAGGAGAGATGCTCTGGCTATTCTTAGCAGCGGTCGAGAGAACAGTTAGCTCGGTTATACTTTGGCAGGAGAGTAGTACTCAACATCCTATCTATTTCACCACTCATTTCCAGAAGGATGCTAAGACCAGATATTCCACTTTGGAGAAGTTGGCACTAGTAGTCATAATAGCTTGCAAATTGCAGTAGTATTTCTTATCCATCCCATCATTATACTAACCAATAGCACATTGGGTCGGGTATTGATTCACATCGAGACCTCGGGATAACTCATAAAATGGACAATAAAGCTCAGCAAGTATGATATCCAATATTAGCCCGAACGACCACCAAGGTGCAAGTGTTGGCTGATTTGTTAATAAAGATTTCAGGACTAAAATCGAAAGACACTTGGAGGATCGTTGTCCATGGGTCAGCTACACAGAAAAGCAGTTGAGTGGGAGTGTTACTAGAAATATTACAACTAACTATACATTTGAACTTTAAAGCTTCCAACAATGAGGTGGAGTACGAGGGGCTGTTAGCTGGGCTTTGAACTGCCCAACAGATTGGCGCCTCTCAAGTTGTTATTCACTCTGATTGTTAACTACCCGAAGGAACGTTTGAAACCAAGAATGATCGACTCCGAGGGTATGCCGCAACTTCCAAAAAATTAAGGGTTGCGTTTCATGAGGTTGTCATCTAGAAGATACCTTGAGCTGAAAATCAAAAGGTTGAGAAGCTTGTCAAAATGGCAAGCGCCTTGGCCACATTGACATTGGACGACCCAGTCACCCGAGTCTGGTTAGTCTCACAGATAGATCATATACTTGCATAAGGGAGTTAGTGGGTTGACAAACTCCATTTATCTCTTTTCTTAAGGATGGGACTCTACTCAATCACCCAGATTGAACCCGACTTCTCAAAAGGTGGGTAGTATGGTTCACCCTGGTTGGTGACTGTCTATACAAGATGGCCTTCTCTTGGCCTCTACTTAGATGTCTTGGTCCTGAAGATGTCGAATACGTCATTTAAGAAATTCATTAAGGTAGTTGCGTAAATCACATAAGTGGTCGAACTCTTGCCATAAAGGTCTTGTTAGCTAGTTACTTCTAGCCGATTCTATAGGCAGACGCGACTCAACTAGTTTGCACTTGTGTCAATTGTCAGAAACATCAAAATCTCTCCCGAGCCCGTATAGAGTTCTTATGACAACTACTATTTTATGTTCCTTTGACTAGTGGAGAATGGATATCTTTGGTCTTTTCCTAGTTGTCCCCCACTAGAAGAAGTTCCTTCTAGTAGTGGTCAATTATTTCTCTAAGTGGGTAGAGGTTGAACCATTAGCTAGAATAACAGAAGAAGACGTACTCAAGTTCCTATGTAATAAAATCATTTATTGGTACGACCTCTCTCTAAGGTTGGTATACGACAATGGTTAATAATTTTAGGGGCGTAAGCTCAAAGAGTGGTGTAAAGGCTTTGGCATCGAGTAAAATTTTACCTAAGTCATTTGCTCTCAGAGTAATGTACAAGTGGAGGCGACCAATCGAGAAATCATTAGGAGCCTTAAGATCAAGCTCTAGTTGGGTAGAAGAACTATCAAACATCCTATGGAACTACAAAACCATTCCTCGGGAAAGCACGAGGATTCCCCCTTTCCATTTGGTCTAAAGAGGAGAAGTGCTCGCTCCCGTCGAGATTGGAATGGAGTCTCCTTGAGTAATCACTTATGATTGGGGCAACTCCAACAAACGGCTACTCAAGCTTGACTTGATCAATGAGACTCATGAGAAAGTTACAGCTCGACTCACAGCTTGCCGACAACGAATGTCTCAAATATACAACAAGTGAGTTTTTCCTCATATATTTCAAGTCAGTGGCTTTATTGGAAAAAAAAATCAAGCTTGTGGATGATATGAGAAAAAAGAAACTCCAATAGGGAGGACCCTATTGAGTTACACATAAGCTGAACTCAGGGGCATATTATCAGGCAGATTTGGATAGCAACACTACAAAAATAACAAGGGATTGCGACGGACTTTTTTAATAGTCCGTCGCAAGTGGCGACGGATATATAGTATCCGTCGCCAAAGTTGCGCGGCAAGTCAAACTCCTGAATATAGAGACGGACATGGTCAAAGTCCGTCGCTATAGCGACGGATAATATAAATTATCCGTCGCTAGTTTTAAGCGACGGGTCAAACCCCTCAATAAAGCGACGGAATTAGTCAACTCCGTCGCTAATCGGCGACGGACAAGTTAATCCGTCGCTAGTTTTCTTAAAAAGGGCGACGACCCCCTTCCCCCGCGGCCACGCGAACCCTAGCTTTATTCTCCTCCGGCGATTCTCCTCCGGCAAACCCTCCTCCAATCCCAGGTACGCGAGATAAGCGACATTTCCCGTATATTCTCGTTTGTTTGTGCTTACGCGGTGCAGTCATCTTCTCCGGGCAGCCACGGCTATTGGCACGGCCTCGCGCGGGCAGCCTCGGCCTCGCACGGGCAGCCGCGGCCTCCCGCGGGCAGCCGCGGCCTCCCGCGGGCAGCCGCGGCCTCCCGCGGTCCCTCGCTGGCAAGGGCGCCCGGGCGCGGGCCAGCGCGGCCGCGCTCAGCCTGTTGCGGGCCGCCCCGGCTGCTGCGGCAGCGCGGCGCCTCCTGCGGCCGACCGACGCCTCCTGTGGCCGGCCGACGCCTCTTGCGGCCGGCGAACCCTGCTGCGGCAAGTGATCAATTAATTAAATGATTAATTGAATAATTAATCAGTTATTCCACCGACGATGTGAATCGGATTTATTTTGATGTCGTCAGTGGGAAGAGGAAGACCGCCTGCTACGGCCTGGGCTCTCAGGCAAAGGTTACATATGATCAGATGAGAGCTCCAGGGGTTAGGGAGCGACCACCATCCTCCTCCTCTACCTCTAGTGAGGTTCATCATTTGCGGGAGGAAAATGAAGCCCTGCGTACTCGACTCACGCCGATAGAGTCGACGTGTGCCGGGAGGGACGCAGAATGGGCTAAGAGGAGCGCAGAGTGGGCTTAGAGGGACGCAGAGTGGGCTCAGAGGGACGCAGCGAGGGATGCTGAGTTGAGAGATTTGCGGGCTCGCCAGGCACACACTGAGGAGGTAATAAGACACATGCAAGCTTTTGCATCGACCTTGACGCCGATGGCATAGGTGCCAGCCCTTCACGCCCCTCGTCCATTGTCTCAGGATACATAGATGCCACCCGCTCCGGCCCCTCATTTTGAGTCTCAGGAGATACAGGATCCTGAGCATACCACAGAGGAGTAGAGATATTATAGTGGTATGATCTATTTTTTCTCTAATTTTTTTCAGTATCAATGTGTTAAGTTATTATATTCATCATGATTGTTTTCTTATTACTTCATTTATGTTTACAGATTCCACATTATCAGAGTTGAATTCAGATTTCTTCTCTTGCTAGAAAGGTATGAATATTGGATATTATTCCTTTATTGTTTCTTATTTGTTATTTTTCATTTACATATTTAATATTATTAGAGTTATCTTCTATTTGTTAATTTTCTTCTATTAGAGTTATCTTCTATTACATAAGCATTATTCATTTGTTATTTCTTATTGGTATCAATTCAGATTTCTTTTTTTATTGGATTGCTTTCTTATTGTTTTATCTTGTATTGTGCAGGAATATTTTTCCTTTCCATCCATTATTCACTCTGATATTTATGTACGTAATGATTCTCTACTAAACTCTGATTTTTTATGTATATAGTTTTTTTTATTTACTTTGACATATGTTTACTTTCTTTTGATATATACATTTGGATATTTACTCTTGTTTGGATTGGATTAACCATTGGAAAGTTTGGATTGTATAAGTTTACTCTTGTTTCAAAGTTTGGATTGTATACGTTTGGAAATTAAACTTTGGATTGAATAGTGGATTCAAATTGAAAGTTTCAATGTATACATTTGGAAATGAATGTTTGGATTGGATTGGACTGGAAATGAAAGTTTGGATTGTTGTGGATGTTTGGATGTTGAAATATAGATTTCTGTTTGATATTTGTTTGGATATTTGTATATGTTATTGATGTATATATGGGAAGTGGAAGAAACAGATTTTGGCTGTCAAAATTTTTCAGGTTTAGCGACGGACACTTTTGAAAATCCGTCGCAAATAGCGACGGATTATTGACTTTTCCGTCGCTATAACGATCGATTAGCGACGGATTTTGACTGAATCCGTCTCTATTACGATATATTAGCAACGAACTTTGACTATATCCGTCGCTATCCCGAATGATTTGCGACGGATCTTTGACCATCCATCGCTACTATTTCCCAGGCCACGTCGCCCCGTTTCCTCGGTATTTGCTACGGGGATATATCTCCGTCGCTAAGATAGCGACGGAGAGAAAAAATGTCCGTCGCTAAGATAGCGACGGATAGAGAATGCCCGTCGCTACTATAGCTCTGCGACGGGACTTCAGCCGACGGCGCCAACTCCGTCGCTAATCCGTCGCTATTAGTGTTTTGCGACGGAATAGCGACGGAATCCGTTCGTCGCTATTACCTGTTATTTTTGTAGTGCAAAGAGTTTGGTCGACCAAGGTAGGCTGTGCATCCGCGGCCTTATCGTGCCTAGGGACGCCGAGTACTTGTCATTTTCTATTTTATCATAAGTTATTTGTTTACTTTTGTACATGTGCTTTCCCCTTTAGCAGTAAAAGACTTTTTTTTCTCAAAGTCTTCTTGGGGTTCCCGAGTCTATGCATGCTCTTATAATGTCAATGCGAGTTCCATGAATTTTAAACCACCCAGGATTTCCTGTGTCTACGCTTGCTCTCACAAAATCTATGTGTATTCCTACAAAATTTGAAGACCACTTGGGATTCACCGAGTCTATACATGCTCTTATGAAATCTATGTGTATCCCTATGAAATTGAAGTCCACTTCTCGAGTCTATGCGTGCTCCTGCGAAATCTATGTGTGTTCCCATGAATTTTAAGACCACTCGGGATTCCCCGAGTTTATACGTGCCCCCACGAAATCTATGTGTGTTCTCACGAAATCTATGTCCACTCGAGATTCCCAGAGCTTATCTGTGATCTCACGAAATCTATGTGTGTTCCCACAAAATTGAAGACTACTCAAGATTCCCCGAGCCTATGCGTGTTTCTACGAAATGTATGCGTGTTCCCATGAAATCAAAAGGTCCTCGAGTTACCCACCGAATCTATGCATATGCCTGTGAAGTACAAGTCATTCATCATACATCAACATTCGTCATAAACTCAGAGCCCTTCCTGACCCTCATGATTCAACACAAGATCTACAAACAACTATTTAAAAGAAACTGCAAATGGTAAAAATTTCCATTTCATTTCAAAACTTGGCAGAATAAAAAGGCAAAAAAATGAAACAAGACTGCACAACGTCCTCAAACACCTCTAGGTAATTCTGTTATAAATTTGTCTAGTACTCAGAAAAGTCTAGAGGAAGATATGTGGTCCGATGACCAACTTCTCAGTGCTATTTGATAGCTCCCTCCGCATCATGCTGGAGCATGTGGACAGTGCAGACTCTGATTCTCTAGCCTTATGGCTTTCCAACTTTGCCTTTTGAGCCTCGATCACTACAGAAAAAACCACCGATTTGCGACGAATTTTACGAAAACAATTCATTGGTAAAAAGTTTGCACTAGAAATGAGTTGACTATTTTATTCTCTAGTAGATTGGGTGATTGTATCTTGAAATTGAGCTCACCCCAACTGATTTTCGATGTTCTCGAGCAGTTTTCCTCCCGGTTTCTCGTCTCTCGGATGCATCTCTTGCACCCTTCACACTCCACCGGAGTACTCTCCCGCAGTTCCTCGTACCTCAAATGCGCTTAGTCTGTCTGCACCTTTTCCGTGTCATTCTTTTAGCTCGTCTAGGTCTTCTGTCGTCTCTGATGCTCCTTAACTATCGGGTACCTTCTCCTAAGTCCCTACATACTTAGACACACCAATTTGATCTACAAAGTCTAACTTAATCTTTGTTAAATTCACATCATAACCGTGGGTTCAACCACTTACGGTATTTATAATCTCCCTCTTTTTGATGTGAATCAACACAGATTAAGTTAGAGACAAAATAAATAAAAGGCAATAAATAGTTCATAGTAGCAAAGCAATAAATATTAAAAACTCTCCTTAGTGACATGCTTTTTTTGTTCTAGTTTTTCTATCTCCCCCTTTCATTACATCAAAATTTTAGGATTTTTCAAAATAAACTTTAAAAATTATTTAAGTGTCAAAAAGTCTAAAATATTTATCATTTATAGCCCATAATATTTTCTTTCACAAAAATTAATTTTTACCAAAAATTCATTTAAATTAATTTTTATTTTCAATTTACAAGATTTTTTTGAATAATTATTAAAAAATCTTAACATGTCCAAAAATTCTAAAATTTTAGATAATGATAGAAAATATTTCATATTTTTGTAGAAAAATAATTTTCATAAAACTTTTGTATAGCATATACTGGAAAAAGGTTTTGAATTTGATCATACAAAAGAAAATAATCCTTTTTCCTTAGTTCATTTTTTGTAAAATGATTAAAATAGATTTTGGTATCCAAAATAAATTCATGCACACTGGATTTTTCAAATACTTTTGAAGAATAAAATATTTAATATTTTTCTAATTGAGCCCCTAGAATTTCAAAAATTATATTTTCCTCCTTCTGTTCCAAATTTTTTCTTTGGTTCTTTGATAAATTCAAATTATCTGAACCAATTAAAGAATTTTCTAGACTTAGTTTGAATGAATCTATTTGGTCTCTTAATCTCATGTTTTTATTTGATAATCTCTCATATTCTTCTTTTGAGCATGAATTGTTCAATTTATTTTCTAAGTCTAATTTAATTTTCTTCAATTCTATGTTCTTAGTTCTTAATTTACACAATGAGTTAGAAAGCATTTTAATCGCATCATAAAGCTAATCTGATGGTAGAAGTCTTACCTTACTTACCTTGTTGAATTCTTTGATTGAGACTCGTCCTGCACTGTAGCTTTTTGTAGTTGATGAGTGGTCATCTTCTTCCTAATGAGTCACCATCATTGTAAGCCCTGCTATTTGTTCCGTTTTTGAATCTTTTGAGGAGTCAGCCTAAGTTGTTTTTAGATTTTTGTATTTGTCTTGTATAGGTTTCTTGTCCTTGCCCTTTTCTTTGTCCTTTTTATTGAGCTTGGGGCAATTATCCTTGATGTGATCTTCCTCATTATAATTGTAGCACCTTACTTTCTTATTCTCCTTTCTTCTTAGCAATTTTGAAGTCGGTTTCTTATCAAACTTGTTAGAATTAATATTTTTTTTATTTTTCTTACCAGATATGCTTCTTGATCTTCATCAAGTGAGATGTCGAATCTGAGTCGCCTTTTTTGGCTTCTAATGTGATATTGTTGTCTAACTTTTCTATCTCTTTAAATTCTATACATCGAGATTCATGTAATTCCAATGTTGAATATAATTCTTTTAAAATATTTACCTCCAAGTTCTTTGAGATGTAATAAGAGTTTACTATTGATGTTTATTCTTGGATTCCCAGGAATACATTTAATGCATATCTGAGAGCATCACGATTTGAATATATTTCTCCGAGATTGTTGAGATCGGTAATTATATCTTTTAGCTTCGCTTGTAGTTGTGCAACATTCTCACACTTTTCCAGCCGGAGGTTGCTGAGTTGATTTCTTAGTAGATCTCATTTTGCCATTTTGCCTCCGAGTTGCCTTCGTGGAGTTCGAAGAACTTTTACCAAAGATCTTTGTCAGAGTTGTAAGAGCCATTCAATTGAATTCTTGTGATGGTAGTATATTAGCAAGTGAAACTTCGCCTTTACGTTGGCTATAAACTCTTCTCGATGCTTTTTGGTCCATCGATCTTTTTCAAGTTCCTCTTTGTCTTCGGTCCTAGGTGCTTCAAAATCGAATTTTATATATAACATAATTTCGAAATTGGTTTTGAAAAATACCTCCATCTTTTTCTTCCACTTGGTGAATTTATTCTCAAACTTTGATGGATGGATGCTTGATCTGACCGTTCCTCTCGATTTACTTGCTAAGTCGGTGGTTAGTCCTTTTGAGTGGTTTGGCTTCAATACAAATTGTTGGTTTAGTGGAAGCTGTTGAGATAGCTAGATGGGAGGGATGAATAGAGACATGCAAATTAAAAATGATATTTCTTTTGCTAACAAATTAGCAAGGATATACACATTAATTAATCAAAAATATAAAAGTAAGAGACTCGAATTTAATTGGATTACAACTGAGATATTACTAAAGACTATGAAGAGCACTACGAAAATCTCTTTCTTTGAACATGAGCCAGAAGTGGAGAAGCCCCTTATAACAATTGAATAGAAAGCTTAAAAAAATTGAAATGCAATGAATTGAACGAGTGTGTTGTGTTGAACTTTGAGCATCAATCCTCCTTTTATAGCCTTTGTCTGCGATCTAATCGTGTAGCACCTTTCGAGCGCTTAGAAGTAGTCCAGGTGCCTAGACTCATCAATGTTAATCAACTTGGCAATGGTCCACTTAACGGCTCCTACTGACTGGTTGTCTGTTGACGTGGATACTAAAAGAGAATAAATATAATATTTGACCACGTCAAATATTATTAGATATTTTCCTTATTAATCTGTTAATTGACAGTTTCTTTATGAATCTGTTAATTAACAGATTCCTTATTAATTTTTCATTTGACTAAGCAACGTAAGACATTTATAAATTGTATATCTCATGGACAAATTTTTTCAATTAATCAAGAAAGTTATTTTGTTACCTCTTCTCTCTCTACCTCTCTTCTCTCTCTCTCTACTTCTCTTACTGTAATATGGTATCAGAGCGATAGCTCTTCTTACCTTATGTGCTGCTTCTTTTTATACGACGTCTTTCTTCTTCTTCATGTGACGCTTGATGTCATCGTTTTTTTTTTGAAAAAATAAGGGCCTAGCAACTTCTAAAGTGCTTTGTATCTTCCTCCTCTATTTTTGCTCGCCATCCTCCTTCCTCGTTGCTATCACCCGCCCACTAATGACGGGATAGTAGGGGAGAAGAGGAATAACCTTCGTGTTTTTTGCCCAAGCTACAACAACTTTTGGTTCTTTGTTATTTTTTTTATGTCGAATATTCAGAGATGTCAAATTTATCTTCAAATTGGACATACTGGTATTCAATATCCTAAAAGACTCGACAGAACCTTCATTGGTGATTCTTCAGCCTTAAGAAGATGTCAAATTTATCTCTAAATTGGACATACTGGTATTCAATGTCCTAAAAGACTCGACAGAACCTTCATCGGTGGTCCTTCAACTTTTAGAAGATCTTTAAGACACGCAACGACTTCACAAGTCCATCCTAAAGTTCTCTCATCTGTGCCTATTAATGGCAAACCTTCAAAATATTTATCTACTGAATGGTATATTGACACTGGAGCAACTCATCATGTCACATCAGACTAGAATATCTTTACAGAAGTACTACCATACACTGGTTCAGACACGGTACAAGTAGGTGATGGCTCAAGTTTGTATATTACTAATCTTGGTAACACATACATTCATTTGTCCAATCGTACTTTTCACATGTGCAACATCTTTCATGTTCCATCCATTACTAAAAATTTACTCTCCGTACGTCAGTTTTGCCTTGATAACAAGTTGAACGATATTTTAATCGCAAAATACTCTCTCTTCATTCTGATTGGGGAGGAGAATATCAAGCTCTTCATCGTCATCTTGCCTCTTGTGGGATTGTTCATCGAGTCTCTTGTCCTCACACTCCAGAACAGAATGGCTCTGTGACAGACCCGAGATATGTGTCACGAATGTGGGTCCTCCAAATTTAGATATGTATGAATAATGCTGGAAACCCTTTTTGCAATCAAAATCTGAAAATGTAGCAAGGGGCCACAGGTCGTATTTTTCTCGGAGCTAGTTGTCGTGTTTGATTCGAGCTTGGTTTATGTGTCGTTTGTGTTTTTGGGTTTCAAATAAGTAATTGGGTTTTGGGTTGTAATTCAGAAATGAAATCACAATGAAAATTAAAGAAACTCAATTCATGAACTGAACAAAGAGATGTCACTTAATAACTCAACCTATGGGAAACCTAATCAAAGCACTTACAAAATTTTTGGAAACTGATTTCTGATTTTAAAAACAAAAGAACTGCTAAGCAATGAAGTAGAGGCAGTGATGGGAGTTTTCGATAAGCAAATCAAGCTTTAAACAAGTAATAGCATGCGAAATTAAGAAATCAAACAAACAATTCAATTCAACTAGCTATAATGTTTTTGGAAGCCAATCACTGCCAACAAAATTCAGAAATGGATGAATGCAACTTATTGATTTCAAACACAATCATATGCCACAAAAACAGGTTAAATTCGGATGCAAATAAGTTCAAATCAGTTGGCACGCAAGGGAAAACTCTTTGTGCCAAAAACTAACACCAAATTTAAGAAATTGGTAAACTTTCAACTCAAATTTTAAGCTGATCGTTTCAATTGGGAAACAAGGCTATTAGGA
Source organism: Boesenbergia rotunda (assembly GCA_024364735.1). Taxonomy (NCBI): domain Eukaryota; kingdom Viridiplantae; phylum Streptophyta; class Magnoliopsida; order Zingiberales; family Zingiberaceae; genus Boesenbergia; species Boesenbergia rotunda. Next base: position 211,581 of record JAGFNQ010005090.1, read on the forward strand.
AAGAACTAAGCAAGACTAAAGCAAGGAATTCAGAGCTGAAATCAGAACTTGAGAAACAAAAATTCAGAAATGGGATATGCAGAAATTAAAGATGCAGAAATTAAAGGATTCGCTACAGATTTTTTTCCGCAATGGATCAAAGGCTAAGCTAGCTAATGCAAAACAAATTCGAGTAACTAATCTAGGTTCAAGGAAACTTAAACTAGCTATTACTTGACAGAAACTAGAGTAATGGGACTGAAATTCTGATATGCAGAAATTCAGCTTGGAACGCAGCAACACAACTTGGCACGCAGCAAACTAAACAAAAGTGAACTAAAATTCAACTCAATTGATCACTAAATAAGTTCCTAAATTACTTAACTCGAAGATTAAAAACCTAATAAAGCCAAACAATTCAGAAATACAAACTAAAACAGATGATAAAAGAAATTGCAGAAACAGGACAGATTGCGCAGAAACGAAAATTACAGCTAAAACAGAATTGTAAACTAATTAAACTACTCCTCGATTCCTTCCCGAGCTCAAGAGCTTCTTGGTCGTCAAGCAAGAGCTGGCTTCGAACCCCTAGGCTCAGCAAATCATTGGAAAATCATTTCTGAAGTCGACTCTGCTCAAATCTGCGCTTAACTGGAATTTACAATCCGATAGACTCTATCTCAACTGATGGAGCTGCGATGATGATTTGAGAATCGTCTGAGCTCACCTGAGAACCCCTACAAGTGGCTCAGACGCTTGGAAATGGGTTGTGGACGAGAAGCAAGTGATCGGACTGAAGAATTGCCGAAACCCTCAAACAATCCCTTTCCGGCGCAAACTGAGCTGAATTCTTCAAGGAAACTATCACCAAGGACTTAGATCTTGATCTAGGAATGGAATGGAGGTGGTCACGCCTTCTTGGAAGAAAAATCTGAAGAAGCGATGAAGAACAAAACGAAGAACGCGAAGAACGGCGAAGACGCGACGAAGGTTAGCTGCAGGGAATTTTTCCTTAAATAATTAACATTGGACGGCTCAGATTGAATTAGATGAATCCAACGGCTGATCTTGATCTGATTTGAGCCAAACTTTGAGGATGTTGATCAGGGGTCAGGATCTGCCTCGTGGTAGCTCGGATCCTCCAGATATGCAACGGATGGTCCAGATCAACCTAATCTTTGAATGGACGATCTAGAGCCCTTCGAGCTTGATCCAACGGTTGATTGAGCTCTGATTGGGATGAAACCTTCAGATCTTGATCAGAATGCTTGATCAACCCTAACCCTAGCTCGGATTGCTTCAGATGGTCCCGGATGGCTCAGATCTAGCCGCTTTTGAATTGGACGGCCCGGATTAATCCGAAACTTGATAACTCGATCCGGGTCCTCTTCCGACTCAAGTTTGACCTAATATGCCCTAGCTCCATGAACCTTTCATGCCTACAAAAATAGATCAAGAATTTAGTGGCCAAATAATCCAAATATGTGTAAATTTGCATTTAAGTCCAAAATGAGAGTAAGTTCTAAAACCTAGGGCAATTTCACAATTAAGCAATAAAAACATAGGTCAAACATGGATTTTAGCAACTCAAATAATCAATAAAAATGGTCCTTATCAACTCCCCCACACTTGAGCTTGAGCGTCTCGCGAAAACACTAAGTATGTATCCCCTATATTTTCTTAAGCATAATTAGAAGCAATTGAAAAGAAATTACCTAGGGTCGTCAATTCTCATAAATCTAAGCTCTATGGACTAATATCTTGTCCTTAAATCAACAACTTAGCCTTTTCATCCATCATGAGTCATTGAGATGAATTTGACTCACTAGCCTTTCAAGGAAAATTTTGGTGGCTCTCTCCTTAAGTTCTAACTTGATGATGGAAGTGGAGCTCACTCAAACACACATGCTTCTTGCACTACCATAGGCTTGCTTGTTATCTACTCTCCACCATTAGTCATGATTAGGATTCACATCTACAACAACAAATGAAAACATGGAAAATGGTAATAAATGAAATAAAAGCCAAGAAAATGAAAAAATGGGTAAAGTGGAAGACTTGAGTGCTTGAGGATATTTTTGATGCTCTTTGCTTCTCTATACAGTCCCCTAATGATCTCAAAAGTGTTGTGAAGTCAAACTTGAATAATTGCCTTTGATTTGGATGAAAAAACTTTCCTTGACCTCATTTTGCCAATTTGCTCTTGTGTGCCATTTTTTTGCTCCTTTCTCTTCTCTCCTCATTTTTTTTAATGATCAGCTGATGATTTCATTTCTGCTTTCTTTCTTTCTTGTAAAGTCAAAATGTATTGGAACAAAGCTTTAATTTGGATGAGAAGAAACTTCACTTGATTCATGGTGCCAACTCAATTGTGTGCCACTTAATCTCTTTTGTTTTCTTCTGAATTCTTCTAGTGGAATTGCGGATCAGATTTGTATCAGAGAGCATATGATATCAATTAACATAGATACTCAACATTCAACCTTCACTAAACCACCATTGCAACTCACTCTTGATACACAATCCTTTACAAGTTGGCACACTTCATCATTTGTTGTTTCTTTTTTTTTCTTCAGATTTCGGCTTCTCAACATCACTTTGATACCTTGCAATTCTCTGGTTGCCTTACATCAATTAGCATCCATCAGTGTAGTTTAGAGTTTGAATGGTTTCACTTGAAAATTCTGCCCACAAAGTTGAATTTCAGCCAACTTCTTCCATTTTCTGCTCTACTTCGAAACTTCTAGCAGCCATTTGTTTTTCTTAGATCCGAAATTGAATGTGCACCTTCAACTTTAGATACATTTTACACTTAACATCTTGATTCATAGCTCCTCAAAATTCAGATTCCTCTTTAAGTTGATACAATCATAGTCCCATTAGTATTCATAGCTTCTTAAAAACTTTTCCTAGCTGCATTTCAGCTTACATGTTCCATCTTACTGCTCTCCAGAACCTCTAATAGCTGTCGAATGATTTTCTTTCAATCCAATTCAGCTTTTGATGATTGCAATCAGCTGGATTCTAGCCTCACCACTGCACAGATTTTCACTGCTTCAAATCAGCTTTTACAGCCTTCAATTCGGATTGTATTCAGCTTGTTTTCAGCTGTAGTTCAGATGCTAGCAATTGGCAGCAAACCCTTCATTAGTTTCAATTCAAAACAGTTCAGTTTGTATCATTTCAGCTCACTTCCATTACTGATCTGCACAACTGTTTTTGGCACAGAATTTTTTTTTTGTTCTGCTTCAATTCAACTTTAGCACAAAATTTTAACTTCCATGATTCCAACTTCTAAACTTGCTGACCATTTTATTTACTCTCAAGTTCCAGGTTCATCATTGTAATGCTCTGATTTCTTCCTTTTCTTCTTCTTTAGCCCGGATGCAGGAATTGACAACAGCTCCATCAAAAATTCGACCATATATCAGCCATGTTTACAGCCCTTCTGCTTTTCAGAATTTCTGATGGCTGGACCTTGCAATTCGATTCCTGTCAAAACAACAATTCAAATCATTCCCAGCTGCAATTCAGAGTACTACAGACCAGGACGTGCTTCACTTGGAATTTCCCTTTCACTTTGGTGTAGAATCTTCTTTCTTCTCGAAATGGCACAGATTTTTTTTCCTTCTATTTTGGTATCAATTTCCTGCACTGATTTCAGATTTGCACAGCCTCAAATTAGTCCCTAACAGAGTGTTGCTGATTTAAACTTCCATAATCCCAACTTCTCAATTTTTCATCCAAGCCAATTCCGACCCAAGATAACTTCATTTTGGCACAAACTTTTGCTTTTGCGTGCCATCTCTTTTTTTCTTTTTCTTTCATTGCAGATTTTTCTTTTCATTGCATGCCACTTTGATCTTCAAAATGTAGTAAAGAATCTAAATCTCCAATTGCTCCCACCTCTCTTGCTCATTTTTGACACCAACTCAACTCACTTGGCAAAAAAAAAATTCTTTCGAAATGAAGTGCATCCTTGATAAAAATTGCTTCCAAATCACTAGTCACTCCCCCACACTTAAATCGGTGTCCGTCTCGGGCAAAATAGCATCAAGAAAACATCCCAAGTAAACAAATCCATAGAAAAATGGGGTTAAGAGTAGGAATAAGGAAAGACAAATAAAGTAGACATGATTAGTTGCAAAAATTTACATGGAAGGGGAAACAAATTGATTAGTCTCTATAGATGTGATCCAATCATCGAAATATGGTTTTGAAAGAACCTAAGCAAGTTCTAGAGTACAATAACATATGTGTATCATAAATATAAGGCTAATTCTCACTAGGCAAAAATAATTCATCTCAAGTCCTCAATCAAGAATCTAAAGAAAAGTAGTACTCAAGCATCCAAGATTTCATCCATGAACTCAAACCCTAAGTATTAACAACCAAATTTAATTTATTTTCAAAAGACTCTAAAATGACAATAAGTTAACCTAGAGGGATACATTTATTCCTAATCATGTAAGAAAAAGTGCTAAAACAAAAGACATGGTATTTACAATGGTTTTTATTCATGTCATGTTTCCTAAGAATTTATTATCCACTACTTACTTTAAAAAGAGAAACATTTATTCCTAGAAACATGAAAATGATATGTACAATAAATGGTAGAGAAAGTGAACTCCCCTTAAGTTGGGTAGATAGCTTCGTTCATGTCCAACTCATCCACCTCTAGCTCCTTAAGCTCTTCAAAGTACCTTTTGAGTCGGTGGCCATTGACTTTCCAAATAAAACCATTAGATGCATCTTGAATTCCCACAACACCATAGGGAAAAATATTGGTTACAATAAACGGACCATCCCACCTTGACCTTAATTTACCTTTTATCAATTTGAGCCTTGATTTGTACAATAACACCTTGTCACCAACTTTGAAATCTTTCTTCACAATGTGCTTGTCATGGAAGTTCTTTGTCTTCTCCTTGTAGATCATTGAATTTTCAAATGCTTCTAGCCGAATTTCTTCATGTTCTTGGAGTTGCAATTTTCTCTCTTCCCCCGCCTTGGTAGCATCGAAATTATAAGCTTTCACCGCCCAATATGCCTTGTGCTCTATTTCCACGGGGAGGTGACAAGCCTTACCATAAACCAAGTGGTAGGGTGACATGCCAATCGGTGTCTTGTATGCTGTTCTGTAGGCCCAGAGTGCGTCATCTAGCCTCTTGCTCCAGTCTTTTCTAGTGGGCCCAACTGTCTTTTCTAAGATTGACTTGATCTCTCTGTTTGAAATCTCAGCCTGTCCATTTGTTTGGGGATGATAGGATGTAGAAACATTATGTGCCACCCCATATCTGCTAAGCATCGCCTTCATATGTTTGTTGCAAAAATGAGATCCTTGGTCACTGATTATTGCTCTTGGAATTCCAAACCTGCAGAAAATGTGTGACCTAACAAAACTACAAACAACAGAAGAATCATCAGTCCTGGAGGGAATGACCTCCACCCATTTTGAAACATAATCCACTGCAAGTAAAATATACAGATATCCATAAGATGCAGGAAAAGGTCCCATAAAATCTATCCCCCAAACATCAAAAATCTCACAGTAAAGCATAGTATTTTGGGGCATCTCATGTCTCGCTCCTATGTTCCCAGTTCGCTGACATCTATCACAATTTTTATAAAAAATATGTGAATCATGAAAAAGGGTGGGCCAGTATAATCCACACTCTAATACTTTCCTGACAGTCCTCTGGGGTCCAAAATGCCCCCCACAAGCTGATGAATGACAAAAAGTAAGAACAGACGAAAATTCATGATCTGGTACGCATCTCCTAATTATTTGGTCATTACAAAGTTTCCACAAATAAGGATCATCCCACACATAAAACTTTGCATCGCTTTTTAATTTATCTTTTTGAGCCTTAAAAAATTGAGTGGGAAATACATGTGCAACAAGAAAGTTAACTAGGTCTGCATACCACGGTGTCTCACCATGCACTGCAATCAAGTGTTCATCTCTGAAATCATCATCAATGGTGGTAGGAGATCCATCTCCTTCAAGTCTGCTCAAATGATCTGCAACTAAGTTCTCTTTTCCACTTCTATCTCTGATCTCCAGGTCGAATTCTTGGAGTAGGAGCATCCATCTGATCAATCTAGGTTTTGCATCAGGCTTTTTCAACAGATATTTGAGAGCTGCATGATCAGAAAAAATAATCACATGTGAGCATAATAAATAAGATCTGAATCTATCTAAAGCAAAGACAATGGCAAGAAGCTCCTTTTCAGTCGTTGTGTAGTTGGCTTGGGCGGCATCTAGGGTTTTGGAGGCGCAGCAAATGACATGTGGTGCTCCATCAACCCTCTGTGCTAAAACAGCTCCCACTGCAAAATTAGAAGCATCACACATTAATTCAAATGGTAGAGTCCAGTCAGGTGATGTAATAATAGGAGCTGAGGTAAGAGCCTCCCTGAGTCTATGAAAAGCTTCCTTGCATTTTTCATCAAACTGAAACTCAACATCCTTCTGTAAAAGTCGTGTCAAGAGTCGAGCAATCAAGCTGAAGTCTCTAATAAATCTGCGGTAAAATCCTGCATGTCCAAGAAAAGCACGAACATCCCGTACGCATACGGGGTAAGATAAAGAAGAAATAACACTGATTTTAGCAGGATCTGTTGATGCAGTCTGGCCCTGATTGTTGTTTTGGTGTTGACACCGATTTAAGTTTAGGTGGATGATTATTGATTATAATTAAGTCCTGATCGGGGATCAGGCATGGTATGAAAAATCCTAGTCTGGAGGGCTAGGTGCTGGAAAATCCTAACCTGGAGGGTTAGGTGTTGAAAAGTCTTAGCTTGGAGGGCTAGGTGTTGGAAAAGTCCTAATTCGGAAAGGTTGGGTGAAAAGTCCTAGCTTGGAGGGCTAGGTGAAAAGTCCTAACTTGGAGGGTTAGGTGCAAATTCCCATCCTGGAGAATTAGGTGAAAAAGTCCTGGCTTGGAGGGTCAGGTGCCTAGCTTGGAGGGCTAGGTTGGATGAAGTTCTAACTCGGAAGGGTTGGGTGAAAAGTCCTAGCTTAGAGGGCTAGGTGAAAAGTCCTAACTTGGAGGGTTAGGTGCAAATTCCCAACATGGAGAGTTAGATGGAAAATCCTTAGCTTGGAGGGCTAAGGTGGTTGGAAACTTAGCTTGGAGGGCTGAGTTTGAGTCCCTGGATCGGTCTGGTGATCGATCAGGGATTCTGGCATGCTGCTCCTTCGTGGATCGGTCTGGTGACCGATCCAGCGATGACTGATCGGTCGGGTGACCGATCAGGGAGCACACAGTGAGGTTGGGAACCTACTGTGCTGCTCCTGATCGATTTGGTGACCGATCAGGGAGTATGCGTTTCACCCATTGACTGGCTCCTGATCGGTCTGGTGACCGATCAGGGAGCGAGCAGTGAGGTTGAGTTCCCCTGCTGAACTGCTCCTGATCGGTCGGGTGACCGATCAGGATCACTGTGCAGATCGTTCCGGAGAACGATCAAGCATCGCAGGTTCCTCACTATGATCGATCAGGCTCTAGCCTGATCGGTCTGGTCATGATCTGATCGGTCTGGTGACCGATTAGGAGGCTGCCTGATCGGTCTGATGACCGATCAGGAGGTCTGGACTGCGAAGCTCAGAAATCGCCCAAGAAAGGGGTGGATCGTTCGGGTGATCGATCCACAACCTGGGATCGGTCCGGTAATCGATCCAGGAGAAGTCACAAAGAAATCGCGATTTCTGATTGAGCGTTGGGGACCGATCAGGCTCTAGCCTGATCGGTCTGTACCTAGCCTGATCGGTCTGGTGACCGATCAGGAGTCGCTCTGATCGGTCGGGTGACCGATCACTTTAATTCAAATTGCACTGTCAGACGCTCTGATCGCGTCTGACCGTATCCGATTCGCTGATGGTTGCCTCTGATACTTGATTTACTGTGTGATATACTGCTCTAATATTCTGACTAAGCTGCAGGTGACAGGGGAGGATTCAAACACTCAAGGAGAAGTCAAAGGGGGCTTTCCTTGGAGCAGATTTGTCCATTTCTCCACTCAGGTTGCAACGGCTGGAGCTGCAGGACTGAAGCCGCTGACTGAAGCTTGGCTGAGGGAGCTCAGGAAGTTCAGTAAGGGTTCAGTGTAGCTGGCGTTGGCAGTGAGGCAGCTGGAGGCTGCTGGAGATGAGGTCACTTGATGCTTGGCGGAGAAACAAAAAGGAACGGGAGACAGCTTGGTGAAAAAAAAAGAGAGAAGCATTCGAAAGCTTACAACTTGTGTTCTTGAGTTCCTGTGCCTTGAGTTCTCCACATCAAGCTTGCTGTGTTCTTGAAGTTTCCATCATTCTGAGCAAGCTATCGAGAAGCAATCATCCATTACTCGAGCACTTGAAGGAGAGAACGAGAGGCTTGGAGTCCGACAGTGGGAAGACACGAAGAAGGGTTCTTGCGTGAGATCGCCACTGGGTGGAGCTCAGGGAAGCTTGCTTCGTTCTTCTCTTTGCTGGGTGTTTGAGTAAGATCTTTCTTGTTGTTTCATTGAGCTTAAACATTTATCTGATTGAAACGCTGTGGAGAGGTTTCTCCACCTAGAAGGAGGTTGCTCTATATCCGGTAATCACCGGGGCTTGATCTGCTGACGATCAAGGGATCGCCCACCTTAAGGGCACGCCAAGGAGTAGGGGCAAGTTATCCCCGAACCTTGTAAACCCTCTTGTTAGCGATCTTGGTAGCTGTGGTTGTTAGCTTTCATCTTTGTTTTTAGTTTACTGCACTGTTTTGTTTTTCCTTTGCTTTTTCCGCTGTGCTACTGATAAGCTAAGTGCAGAAAACTTGCTAAGTTCTCAAAGAGAAAGTGTTGGCTATATTCACCCCCCCCTCTCTAGCCATCTCGTCACCAACAAGTGGTATCAGAGCTTGGGGCTCTGTTTACGGCTTAACATCCAAGAGTTATCAACAAGATGGCGTTGAGAGAAGGCTTCTCCACCACCCGACCTCCATTCTTTGATGGCGCTGACTTCCAATATTGGAGATCAAAGATGGAATACTATTTGAAGATGGATATCCATACTTGGTTCGCGGTGAAGGAGGGATTCATTCCTCCTAAGGATGACGAAGGCAAAGAACTCGAGTCTTCACGGTGGACTGCCGAACAAACACGAAAGAGTGAAGCCGACGCGAAGGCGGTGGTCACTCTACAATGTGGCTTGAACAAAGATCAACTCATCAAAGTTGGTCCTTTCACAAGTGCCAAGGACCTGTGGAACAAACTCATTGAGCTTCACGAAGGCACCCGGGACTCTAGAATCGCAAAGAGGGATTTGTTTCTCAACCAACTTCAAAATCTCTCCATGAGGGAGAATGAGTCGGTCAGTGAGCTTCATAGTCGTTTCAAGGAAGTCCTCAATGGGCTTCATTCGATTGATGAAAAGGTCGAGAACCGCGACCTTGTGAGGTATGTTTTGAAAGCATTTCCAAGGAATGCTTTGTGGTCATCTATGGTAGATGCCTACAAAGTATCCAAGGATTTATCTATTGTAAAATTAGATGATTTATTTTGTGAGATGGAATTGCATGAGATGGCTAACAAAGGCCCCAAGGAGAAGGGGATTGCCTTAGTTGCAGGGGACCGGACCAACAAGAAGAAGAAGGAGAAGAAGAAGGAGAAGGATCTTTCATCATCTTCATCCTCTTCCGAATCCGAGTCCAATTCTGAGGAAGATGGCAGTGGCTCCTCTTCATCTGAGATGGCAAACTTTGTGAGGAGGATGATGCGAAGGGATCGACGTTTCAAAAGTAGAAGTAACACTAGTGAATCCAAACTTGATAAGAATAATGCATCCTGCTTTGAGTGTGGTAGGAAAGGGCATTTCAAGAATGAATGTCCAAAGCTTAAGAAGAAGGAGGAGAAATCCAAAAGAAAAGAAGAAAAATCCAAGAAGAAGAAGAAAGCCTTGAAGGCCTCTTGGGATGAGTCATCCTCTAACTCATCCGATGAAGAAAAGGAGGAGAAGAGCACAAGGCAAGTGGCTCTCATGGCTCTTGGTGAGGAGAGCAGTGATGAATCTTCAAGCTCCGCAAACACGGCTTCATCATCTTCGGATGATGAAAAGGTAACTTCTCCCGAGCTTGAAAAGTGTTATAGGGCAATTGCATGTTTAACAAGTATGCTTAAAAGTCCAAGAATAAGGTTAAGGCATTGCAAGTAGAAATTGATCAATTGAAGGCTTCTAGAGATGATAACATTGATGATTTGCATGTCGAATTGCTAGAAGATGAAATCAAATCATTGAAACATGAAATTGAAAATTTGAAATCCTCTAAGGTGGAGGAAGTGAATGACTTGCATGATAACTTGTTAGTAGAGGAAAACCAATCTTTGAAGAGTGAGGTTGAGAAGCTCAAGAATATTCTTGGGAAGTTCTCAACTAGCTCTAAGACCCTAGATATGATTCTAAATGCCCAAATGGCAGTCTACAATAGGGCCGGTATTGGTTACCGCCCTAAAGAACCCTCATTTGTGTCTCTCATGTCTAGGACTGACATGAGACAATCTAGGACACCCAAGACTCAAAAGAAAGTTGTCAAGGCATGGGTGCCTAAGTCATGTTTAGTTGATGCTTTAGGTCCCAAGGTTTGGGTACCTAAAACTTCTATTTTTCGAATTGTGTAGGTTATGATTGAGGGGGAGCACCTATCAACATGGTTCGTTGATAGTGGATGCTCCAAACACATGACCGGGGATAGATCATTGTTTACCACACTTCACAAGAAAAGTAGAGGTAATGTATCATTTGGTAACAATGGTAGTCTTAAGGTCATAGGAATATGAGACATTCAAATATCCGAATGTCTTAGAATCTCAAATGTCCTTCTAGTCAAGGGGATGAAGTTTAATCTCCTAAGTGTCAGTCAATTGTGTGACACGGGTTACACAATTGACTTCCAACCAAGTCAATGTCTAGTTAGACAAAATGACACCTTGGACACGGTACTAGTAGGAGCAAGAGTAAACAATATTTATCAAGTTTTATTTAAAAGTGCTACTAATGCTTTTGCTAAGTGTCTCATGTCAAAAGAAGAAGAGTCCACTCTTTGGCACCGGAGGCGAGCACATGTCAGCATGAAGAACATCCGGAAGTTGGCCAACAAGGGACTAGTCCGAGGCTTACCAAGCATCAAGTATGAGAAAGACAAATTATGTGATGCATGTCAAATGGGTAAGCAAACAAAATCTGCACATAAAGGTAAAAGCACTGTAAGTACTTCCAATGCATTAGATTTACTTCACATGGATCTATTTGATTGTAGTACCATCATATCATTGAATGGAAGTAGATATTGCTTTGTTATCATTGATGATTTCACTAGATATACATGGACCTACTTTTTGAAATATAAGGACCAAACCTTAGATACTTTCATTTCTTTTTGTAGAAGAGTTGAAAATGAAAAATCATCAACCATTAAGACAATTAGAAGTGATCATGGAGGTAAATTTCAAAATCAATGGTTTTTAGAATTTTGTCAAGATAGAGGTTATAAGCATGAGTTCTCTACTCCTAGAACACCACAACAAAATGGTGTTGTAGAGAGAAAGAACCGTGTACTTCAAGAGGCTGCACGGAGCATGCTCAATGAGTACTCACTCTCGAGTTACTTATGGGCCGAAGCTGTAAATACAGCTTGCTATGTGCAAAACAGAGTCCTGATTCATAGGTTTCTAGGAAAGACTCCCCATGAACTTTGGTTTGGGAAACCACCTACGGTTAAACACCTTAGGGTGTTTGGTTGTAAGGTATTCATCCTAAACACCAAGGACCATCTTGGAAAGTTCACGGCAAAGGCTGATGAAGGGATACTAGTCGGGTACTCCCTCGTTAGTAAAGCCTACCGAGTCTACAACAAGAAGTCTAGATTAGTTGAAGAGTCTGCTGATGTGGTCTTTGAAGAAGTTTCAAAATCAAGTGACCAATCAGAAAATGTAGGAGGAGTTCAACTCGAACTTAGGAGACTAAGTTTGAATGAAACTCCAAGTGTTGTTGATGGTGATGAGTCTGATGACGGTGAACCTAGACAACCCACTGATCAGCCGGATCCTGAGGCTGAACTTGGGTCTAGTGAACCTATTCAAGAAGCACCACCAACTCCTAGGCAAACTAGATTAGCCTCTAGTCATCCCCAAGATCAAATTGTTGGAGACATCCATCAGGGGGTTAGAACTAGATCATTCTTCCGGAATGAGGCTAATGAAGTTGCCCTAATTTCTGAAATTGAACCTAGGAAAATTGATGAAGCATTAAATGATCCCGATTGGATCATTGCAATGCAAGATGAACTAGGTCAATTCGAGAGGAATCAAGTTTGGGACTTAGTCCCTAGACCCAAGAAGACCTCTATTATTGGAACCAAATGGGTCTTCAAGAACAAATTGAACTATAAGGGAGAAATCATTAGAAACAAGGCACGCTTGGTAGCTAAGGGCTACAGTCAAGTTGAAGGCCTTGATTATGATGAGACTTATGCTCCTGTGGCACGATTAGAGTCCATCCGATTGATGCTAGCATTTGCAGCACATCGTGGTTTCAAATTATATCAAATGGATGTCAAATCGGCCTTTCTAAATGGTTTGATTAAAGAAGAGGTCTATGTCGAACAACCTCCGGGGTTTGAGAGTACCGAATTTCCAAACCACGTGTTCAAGCTCAAAAAGGCACTTTATGACCTTAAACAAGCACCCCGGGCTTGGTATGAG